>PVKA01006681.1:14464-82204 GCA_004027165.1 Ctenomys sociabilis | reverse complement strand
GGGGCTGGGGAGATAGCTCAGTAGGATAAGTGCTTGCCTGGTAAGTGCAAGAGCCTGAGTTCAATCCCTGGTTCTGCAAAAAACAAAAACAAAACAACAGTATTACAGTTTGGGGCTGGGGAAATGGCTCAGTGGAATAAGCGCTTCCCTGGCAAGTGCAAGGGACTGAGTACCATCCCTGTTTCTGCCAAAAAAGAAAAAAAAGCTGAAGTACAGTGATTTGTTACAAATACGCTGTTAACTAATAATTATATAATGCTTAATATATAAAGTAAATCAGGAGTCTTAACTGCTGTTCGCCTGTAATATGACCTTGGGCAGGTTACTTTTATGTCCTTTTCTTCCTAACTTTTAAATTGGGAATAATAATCTGCATCAAAATTTGGGGGGGGTGGAGCCAGCCAGATAGCTCAGGGGACTAAAGTGCATGCTTTAGGCAGATGGCAGGGGCTAAAGGTTCAATCTGCAGCCTGCCATGTCCAGCCACCCTTCCGGTTGCACTGGGATAGTGATTGAGACTGGGCATGGGCATGGTGGTGCGCATGAGACCCTGTAAACCCTGTACCAAATACATAAAAAAATTAAATGGTGGGTGCAAACAAGATAATGCACAATGCATGTTTAGACTGTTGTCATGTGTTAAGTAGTTAATGCATCATTAAAAACTAGAGCTTTTTGGGAAATGGGAAGAAAATTTAAATGAGAAGCAACAATGGAGAGAGAGAGAGAGAAAAAAACAGGGACAAGAATAGAAGGGGAAAGTAGAAACAAAGCTTTTGTAACAGCTGTTTTTTAAGAAGGGGAGGAGGGATGAAAGAAACAAGATATACTCATGTATAGGCACAAACTTCTATGATTGTTGTTATGTGTATCTAAAATGTACCAATAAAATAAAACGTTAAAGAAATAAAGGCTCTAGCTTTTTTTTAAAAATGTACTTAGTACAGAGTCTCACTACACAGATCGGAATTGTAGTGATCCTTCCTGTTTTTTCAGCCTCTCAAGTGCTGGGATTACAGATGCGTACCGCCATGTCCAGTCTCATTTGCCATCTCAGCCTGACCTGGGGCAGGACCAGCATGACAGGCTGTGGATCAAACTCCCAGCCCCTGCATCTGCCTAAGCAGGTGCTTTACTCCTCAGAGCTATCTGGTGGGCCCACAACTACAGCTTTGACAAGCTTTTGTTTTCATTTTGGGACTAGTACTTTCAGGGATTTATAAACTAATGGTAATATTTCATATTTTTCCAAGACTCCTACTTATCATTAAATTGAAATACAAGTGAATTTGAATTTTGTTAGTTATTTTTGCTGATTGAGGGAGTTCTCTCACCTGGCTGTGTTTCTCTGAACTCTGAAAGATTTAGATAAAATAGTGTTTTGCTGCTTTTGTATTCTTACTGCCATTGTCTTACTGTAAAGAACTTGGGTTCTTAGGTTTAAGACCCTCAAAACTATGTATAATAGGCTATTATGAATGCTTGTCATGAAAGCGTGATGGTATGGATGAGGAATTAACTGACGGCAGTGACAGGAATGAATCACAGGTGGGATGTCGTCTTCACCACTAGCTCTTCATCCACCCACACAAAATCATACAGCGTCTGCACTGTCACATTGTGATTTGAGGCTTAAGTTCAAAATATATGGAACATGGCATCTTTTGTTTAGATGCAGCAGTCTTCCACTTAACAGTAGGTGGCTGGGCCTAAGAAAGTAAATCTTGTGGCCTTCAGATTTCTCATCTGTAGAATAAGGGTTTTGGTGATCCCTGTTACTTTTTAGAATTGGAATTTACTGCTTGATTTTTTTTTTTTTTTTTGAAAGAAAGTCTTGCTGTGTGTGTAGCTCAAGTTTGAATTTGGTGAACCTGCTGTCTTAGTCTCTGGAATGTTGAGAATATACAGCTGTGCCACCAAGCCTGGCAATTGCTTTGTTGAAATTTTTTTTTTTTTTTTTTTTTTTGGTAGAACTGGAGATTGAACTCAGGCCCTTGCACTTGCCGGGGAAGTGCTTATTTGACTGAGCCATCTCCCCAGCCCTGCTTTGTTGAAATTTTTAAAGGAGACTATGAAAGGAAGGCTCTATACAACAGACTATTTTTTAAGAACAGTTCCTAAATCTCTTTAACATTTTAATGTATTTTCATTGGGCTTAGTTTTTTTGTTTTTAATATATTTGGTACAGGGTCTCACTACACAGCTTGGGCTCATAGCGATCCTCCTGTTTTCAGCCTCCCTAGCACTGGATTACAGGTGTGCAGCACCATACCTTGTCTTATGTGGCCAGCTCAGCGCATGTGGGGTCAGAGTCAGGACCAGTGTGACATGTGGTATCAGAGATCAATTCCTGGTCCCTGCAATTGCCTAAGCAGATAGTTGTCTGCTGGGCTATCTTGCCAGCCTAAATTTTTTTTTTTTTTTTTTTTTTAGCAGATTTTTTGTGTGTGTGGATTGAACTCATGGTCTTGAGCTTGCCAGACAGGCACTTATTCTGCTGAGCTATCTCACTGGCCCTTCTTTGGGCTTTTATAATTTTTTTCCTACTATATAATTAAGTCATGCACTTATTTTGCCTATGAAGCACTTTTGTGTATCATCTTAAAATCAAATGTTTTGGAGAGCGAGTCATCACGGCAGCAGCAAAAGGTGCCCAGGGGAAGCAGCTGTGCTGCCTCATAGCTGACCCAGGCTCTCTACCAGACCTGGAGGGTTGCATCCCCAGGGAAAATTCTCTTTTGATAGGTCACCATTATTTTTTGGTATCATTAGTCACTCATCATTCTTGAGCATGCCCTTTGATCCAATGTAGTTTAGAACTGATTATGAAGATAGTGCTTGAGCAACATGTTTTTATAGTAGTATTATTTTATAATAAAACTTTTTACTAATTTTGATGTAGCAACTTGGGAATATGTATAAACATGGAGAGGTGTATTTTAACTATGTGTATGAGCATTGAAGTTAGATATTTTTGCATATAAGGCTGAATAAGTGGCTGTAACTGCTGAATAAGTGGCTGTAACTGATAAAATTATGGATCATTTTTGTCTTTATAGGAATTTCTTAGAAAACAGTTTTATTTATTAATTTTTTGGTGGTACCAAGGATCAAACTCAGGACCTTGCACTTGCCAAATAGGCACTTAGTCTTCTGAGCTGTCTCCCCAGCCCTAACAATTTTAAATTTTAGCAGTCTTACTGAGGTATAATTTAGCCACTTATATAAGAATGTATATCAGCAGCTTTTAATATATCTAGAGAAGAGGGAGGACACATTTCATCAACGTTTTCCATTCTTCCCAGTCCTTCCTCCTGGTCTACAGGCAGCCATGAAACTAATCTGTTCTGGGCAGTTCTTACAAGTAGAAAGATACCACATGCAATCTCTGAATGACTTGTTCTTTTCCCATAGCATGCTTTCAAGATTTGGCTGAATGTCATAGCATGGACATAGAATGTGCTTCCATTCTTTTTCATTACCAAATATTCCAAAATATCAATACTATGTTGCATTCATTCATCACTTGACAAATACTTAAAAAAAAATTTTCCTCCTTCACTGAGCTATATTCCCAGTCCTCTTTAAAAGAATGTGTAGGTGGAGTCTTGCTAAGTTGCTTGGCTTGAACTCTGCCTTCTAGCTCAGTCTGCCATGGTACTGAGGTTATAGACACACGCGCTACCACGTCCAGCTGTGTTTTTCTCCTTTTAGCTCTTAGGATTAATGCTGCAGTGCACATTTATGTGCAGGTTTGCTTATTTTGGAGTTCTGTTTTCTTGCTGGGGGTTGAATTCCCAGTCTTCCTTATACGTACTAGGTAGGTACTGTGCCACTGAGCTTCATGGGCATGTTTTCATTTTGGGGAATGGAATTCCTGGGTCAAGTGCTGTTATGTAGTTTTTTTTTTTTTTTTTTAATAAACTGCCAAGTTGTTTCCAAATCAGCTGCACCAGTTTTCAGACCTCCCAGCAATGCATCTCAAAATAAAAATTAAAAAAAGGGTTGAGGGTGTGGCTCCATGTGACTGCTGGGTCAAAGCCCAGTACCAAACACACAACAGAACTCCAGGTGCTCCTCCTATCAGGCTCAAACTTACAAAAGACTACTTTCCGTCATCTTACTATTTATTACATTCCTGTAAATCATACATAAATTCATGTCTTAATATATCAAAAATTAGGCAGAGGTCTTCAAGTGAGTTCTTTCACATATAAAAAGATGCTCAACAACATGAGCTCATCAGGAAAAGATAAAACCAGCACCATAAATTAGCACCACCAAGGTGGAGTAAAAAAAAGACAATGCAGCAATTAGAACCCTCATGCAATGCTGGGAGGTATGAAAACTGGTGTAGCTGATTTGGATCTTTGCTAGTGATTATTACTGTTAAAAGTGGGGGGGGCAGAGGAGATAGCTCAATGGAATAAGAGCTTCCTTGACAAGCGAAAGGGCCCGAGTTCAATCCCCAGTTCCACCCCCCACCCAAAAAAAGTGGAACTTAAAATCAAAGCACAAAAGCATACAGGAGATATTATTTTTATAGTTTGGATATGTACAAGTGTCAATCACTGTGGATGGCAACTATCTCCCAACAGCATGATTAAAATTTCACTTACCTTGAAAATTAATGAGTTACAAAATTTGCTGTTAACTTTTGAATCCACAAATTATGGTAAATAAGGAGGCATATCACTTTGAAAGTTTTCTGGTAATTGGATGCCATGCAGTTGTTTTTCTACACAGGCACAGATTATATAATTGGCCTTTGTCTCTAGTGATACATCCATGTGACATTTTATTTTTTTGGCGAAGCTGGGAATTGAACTCAGCCCTTGCACTTGGCCATCTCCCTGGCCCCTCCATGTGACATTGTAACAAAATAAACAGAATTCGCTAGGCAAGATGCAAAGGTGACAGAGAAATAGCACCAGTGCTGGTAGTTAATTGGAATTAAATATAAATGTAATAGTAACCGTTATGGTATTCGCCCCAAGCTTTGTGTTGTCATGAGTGGGTCTTCTGGTAGGTGGCTGTATCATTAGTGTGTGATAACTGGATCCTTCTACTATTGCATTGTGGGTGGTGGAATTTCTGAAGAGGAAAGCCCTACTATGGTTGTGGGTGACATCAGCCAATGACTTGTAGCCTGGGTGGAATATGAAGGGATGAAGGAAGGCTGCTTGCTAGCTGCCTCCTACCTACCACGCCATAAACTGTTTTTCCTTTGCCAATCACCCTGCCTTGGAACCAGCTAAGTATGGAATGAAACCTCTGCAAACTGTGGGCCATGGGGACAGGGGATAAGCTTAGTGGCATAGCACCTTCCTAGCAAGTGCAAGGTCTTGAGTTCAATTCCTGGTACCAAAACAAAAACTCTGTGGGCTAAGTAAAGCTTTCCTCCTTGAACTTGTGTATTTGGGGTTTTGTCCCAGTAGCAATAGAGCAAAACACCAACCTCGAGAATGTAGATGTGTATGTTTGGAAAGAAGCAAATGTCCAGACAGACAGACTTAGTGAATTAGTAAATCAAGCTTACTGACACAAATGAAAGTGGAAAGGATGATGTTCCAGAGGAAATGGCAAAGATTTTTATAGCTTTAAGCAAATCAGTATTGGAAACTGATCCACATTTGGGACTATGATTATCACCAAAGTGTAGAAGTCATAAATTGTGAGGATTGTTTAGCTGGTCTTGAGAAGTTTATTTAAACAAAGAAATAGCACACTTAGTAATGTCAATATTCCTAGTGTTTTAAGGTATAATGTACTATTAGATAAGTACTGGTTTTGCTATTTCATTTCTTTATGTGTTTATAATTGTCAGTTTTATGTACTTACTTTTATATATACTTAGTGCTGGGTCTGCAGGGTCTCACTGTACAGATTGGATTTGCAGTGATCCGTCCTGTTTTTCAGCCTCCCAAAGGCAGGGATTATAGCACACGCCACCATGTCCAGTCTCAGTCGCCATCAGCACACCCTAGGGGCAGGACAGGCGGGAATAGAACTCCTGGTCTCTGGCATCTGCCTAAGCAGGCGCCTAATCCTCTGAGCTATCTAGCCAGCCCTTATAAATTGTCAGTTTTATAATTCAGTGTTTTCACAATTTTTAATTAAAAAGTGTCGTGAAACAGTTGTTTTTCTCATTGGTTACAAGGAGTGCCTTGTGTGCTCATTTTTATGGCCATACAAAGTAAAGATGAAATCAAGAAAAATCCTTGTGAAAACACTCATTTGAAAACCTTGAATCTTGTATCATTATGTAAGGTCAGCTTTCTCTTCCGAGTGGCATTTGGGTTTAATCACAGACATTTGAGGTTTTGAAACATGTTTCTGTAAGCATTTTTAAGGCCATACTTCATGCTGTTTCTGATGACACCAAGTTGGAGCTCTTTGGGGATTTACACTGTAGACAAGAGTGCTGATTTTGTCTACATTGTTGGTTTTTTGAGCCTTGTTTTCCTTTCCCAAATGTTTCTCTTTTGGCTTGTTTGGTCTTCATCCTTTGCAGTTTTATGGCATTTTGGGAAGGAGAATTTGTTGAATTGACTATGGAGAGAGGATGAATGGATGAATGATGGCTGTGAAAAGGTAGAATGTCTTGGTTGAACATAATTTTAGTTTCACCTTGGAGTACATCTCTAAATAATAAGTGAAGTAGTAATACATATTGTTTTAACATTAGGATATATAGTCCAATACATAGATACATTGAATATTCCTGAATTTCAAAATTTAATGATGCTTTTTAAAAAAAATGGTACAGGGTCTCACTATGTAGCTTGGACTTATAGTGATCCTCCTGTTTTCAGCCTCCCCACACTGGCATTACAGGCATGCGCCACTGAGCTCATACTTGGTGGCTTGCTCTGCACACCCTGGGGGTGGGGCTAGCGCAGCATTTGGTGCAAGGGATTGACTCTGGTCCCTACGCTTGCCTAAGCAGGTGTTTAGTACACTGACTTATCTCGCCAGCCCAAAAATCAATGATTTTTGACAGTATTTGACTGTATTTAGAGCTATAGAAGTCTCCTTTTTTTGAGACAGGGTCTCACTGTGCAGTTGAGGCTGGCCTTGGGCTCACTTTGTAGCCCAGGCTGGTTTCAAACTCTCAGTGATCTTTCTGCCTCAGCCTTCTGAGTTCTGGGATTACAAACATGCAACACCATGCCTGGCTTGTAGAAGTCTCTTTATTGGCAATTTCATTTTAAAGTTCTGTAAAATAACCCAACTGGAGTGTTCACTACAAAATTTGTGCTACATGTCCATAATTTTTTATTTTGGTATATTTACCTGAAGTATCAGTTTAGTATTCCTGTTACTTTGGAAAAGTTCACAGATTATAGCAATACATACATACTGTGTATATAGTATATCTTTATAGTGTTCGCTTTCTGAACTTAACTAGAAAATTATAAGGGGTCTTTCTTGAAGAATATCAATACACGAAAACATTTGTACGTTATTTGTGGGTTATGTACTTGTGAATCTGTGTAGTCACTAAAATTTAGCCAATCTGAAAGTCATTAACTTGTAGCATCTTTGAGGTCGTTCATAGACATGCACACAGAAGCATGTGATACAGACTTTAATTAAGGTTGAATGAGGGACTCTGGCTGCTTGTTTCAGCTCTCATACTGTAAATAAGTGTCCTTGTTACACTTTGTTCAGCGTCAAGGGTTTTTACTTTTGTTTTGTGCCTGGTTGCTTTTTTTGTGACAAGTTGTAGTTCAGGCTAGCCTTAAGCTCAGTGTGTCCCAGGCTGGCCATGAATTTGTGGCAGTCTTCCTGCCTTCTGAGTCCTGACACTACAGGTTGTGCTGTCATACCTGGAATTTTGCCTTTTCAGTTGTCACTATACATCATGCTGTGCTGGTTAGTGTTCCTAGGTATGGGAACACTGGTTTTCCCTTGTAGAGAAAGTGCATGTTAGATAAGCTGCTGGCAAGTAGTTCAGTCTTAATGACTTACTAGTGTATATTTTTAAAAGCTTGTTTACATGGAAACACTAAAAAGTACTATGTATGTATTGGATTATGAAAAGGTTGTGATGTCCTATATGATTAGTGGTTTAATATTTACTGAGATTTTTAGCATTGCTAATTAATTTTTTGGTTATACTAGGCACTGATTGAACTTAGTAGGTCTACCACTGAACTCTAGTGCTGCCTTTCTTTTTTAAATTTGTTTGGTGGAACTGGGAATTGAACTCAGACCCTTGTGTTTGCCAGGGAAGTGATTAGTCCACTGAGCTATCTGTCCAGCCCCTTTACCTGCTTTTTTCTTTTTTGAGACAGGGTCTCACTAAATTGCCTCGGTGGGGCTTAAACTTTTGATCCTTTCTGAAGAATTTTCAGTTTTGCCTCAGACAAAGGAGTAACATCTAGCATTTACAAAGAACATTAAAAACCAGACTCCTATATTTAAAGATCCAAACCAAAAATAGGCATCTGAAATGAATACACACTCTTCAGATTAATTAAGTAAAAATAGTAAATAAATGTATGAAAAAATGTTAAATAGCCCTGGTCAGTCAACAGATAGAAATTAAAATCACTCTGAAATTCTATCTCCAGAAAGAATGGTTACCAAAAAGAAATCAACCAATATTACATGCTGTTGAAGCTGTGGGGAAAAAAGAGACCCTGTATTGTTGGTGGGAATGTAAATTGATCCAACCAATGTGGAAATCATGGAGATTTCTCAACTAAAACTAGAAGTTTCACTTGACCCCTTTATTCCCCATCTAGGTATCCTGTGTGTGTGTGTGAGTGTGTGTGTGTGTGTGTGTAACCAGGGATTGAACTCAGGCCCTTGTGTTTGCCAGGGAAGCACTTATTCCAGTGAGCCATCTCCCTAGCCCCCCCTTCTAGGTATTTTCCAGAAAGAGTTTAGAGCACTATACCACAGTGACATGTGCCTGCCCATGTTTATAGCAGCATAATTTGTAAGAGCTGAGTCTTAGGAATAGCCCAGGCACCAGACAAATGATTGGATAATGGAACATCACTGTCCCATAAAGGCTAATTTGAATCATTTCTAGGAGTGGGTGCACTCAAGACCATGACCTTTAGTTACCTAAGTTGACACAAGGTGTAATAGCACGCTCTTCCTCTTGTGGGAGAAACTTAGAGGTCGAATGAGCGTAATGAAGGTAGGTCCTAGAATGGGAGGAGCATGTGCAAGTGGGAAGGAGAGGGGAGGAGGAGGGCACAAGGAAAGAAAGTGGGAGCAGGTACCATATGTATGGCAAAAAGGTACTAATAAAAAGGATAAAATTAAAAACAATTTTTGAGTGTAAAATTTTTCTGGCCCTGACTGCCTCCCAAGTGCTGAGATTACTGGCATATACCTCCACACCTGGCTTTACAGGGAGTAGAACAAAGTAAGACTGCCAGGAACACAAATACTGACCATATCTGAATAAGTATAGTGGTTATAACGTTTCTTTCCCTCACTGAATAAACTAAAATTTACTTTCTATATATGGTGCTTAAGCCATTGAGCTCTCTCCTCAGTCCTTTTACTTTATATTGAAAACATGTAGGGATACCTCAGTGGCACCGTGTCTGCCTGGCTTATACAAGGTCCTGAGTTTGATTCTTGATACCAAAAAAACAAAATATAAAATGTATACTTTTAGGCAATATGTCTGTTGGCAGTTTGTGTAATGTATTCAAAGTATAAGCCAGATGTGGCACACACCAGCAATCCTAGTACTCTGGAGCCTGAGGCAGGAAGATTGTTGAGAGTTCAGACTAGCCTGGGCTACAGAGTGAGTTCAAGGCCAGCCTGAGCTGCATAGTGAGACCTTGTCTCAAAAAAGACAGACAAAACAAAGCAAAACATATTCAAAGTATGTTGAAATTATATGTGGAATGCAGTTACATGCTTAATGTTTTGCATCAAACGTTTTTCTGTTTTTTATTATGAGTTTTTAATTAATTGTAACATGGGATACAGTGTGGTACTTTACACATACATTAAGTAATCAATGTAATTCGCATGTCCTTGTGTGAGCAGTTGAAATCCCTCCTAGCTATTATGAAATAAATGTACGTTACATTTTAGCGATTTCTTTAGGGTTAAGTACAGTTACATTTTTATGCAATTTGTGTTATTCTTTAAAAAACAGAATTGTGTAGAAAGTTGATGCTAAAGTTTTAAGAAGTACTTGCAGGCTGGGCTGTGGCTCTTGTGACCCTTGGCTCAGTTCACTCAGCAAACCAGAATGAAAAGTATCCAGAGTTAAGTAGAAGTGTATTAGTTTGTCCTCACTCCAGCATAAAGCAAACCAGAACCTCAGGAATATCCCAGAACACTTATTATGATAGCATTTTCTCAGTCTTCTTGTATGCTTGGGAAATTGCCCTCATTTAACGAATGGAAATCACTGGAATTTAAAACTCTTCGTCTGCTTCCCGCTTGATTGATGTAGTCAGAATGCGTTGTAGGACGGTGCTATTTTTACTTGCTTTGTACTTACAGCCTCCCCTTCTGTTTCAGAGCTTTTTTAGGACCAAAGGATATATTTCCTTACTCAGAAAATAAGGAAAAGTATGGTAAACCAAATAAACGAAAAGGTTTTAATGAAGGCTTATGGGAGATAGACAACAACCCAAAAGTGAAATTTTCAAGCCAACAGGTGAGCCATTTAACGTAAAATTTAGTTCAGTATTTATTAGTCCAATCTTTCAAAATATTTAGTGCTCTATGAGAAAATAAACACTAAAAGCCTTTGAATGACAGTAAATTGTACTCATGAGGTCAAACCTTTATATTTTATGTGTAGATGAATTGTTGAAATTATACATTGCAGGCTGGGTACAGTGACTTATGGCTGTAATTCCAGCTTTTGGAGCTGTGACAGGAGCACCATGAGTATGAGCCCAGCTTCGGCAGTTCATTGAGCACCACCTGGTCTCAAAATAAGAAACACAAAAGGCTCTACTGCTGCAGATGGGGGGAGGCTCTAGGTTCATTTCCCAGCAGCACACACACACACACACACACACACACAAACACACACATACGCGCACACTTACCATATGGGTAAAGAGATCCCAGAAAACAGAAATATTCAGTTAAATATTCAGTTGATTGAAAGTTTGACTCAGTGTTGAACTTACAGCCATTTTATTCTCTTATATTTATTTTTTAATGTAGAAAACATGTGATTTTGTCTCAATTCTAAATCCATGCTAGAATTCTAATTGGTATTATAAATGTCACACGAGATAAGTGTTAGAAGTGTAGCTCCCTGCCAATTACATGTAAGGCCTGAAAGAGCTGTGTCTTGATTTTTTTTTTTTTTTTTTTTTCAGAACTGGGGATCGAACTCAGGTCCTTGCGTTTACCAGGGAAGCGCTTATTCCACTGAGCCATCTCCCTGGCCCCTATTAATTGATATTAATACTATACTTTCATGATGTGATTTGCTTTTACTGAACTTGTGGTTTTTTTTCATGTGACACGTTACTGTTTCTTAATTTTTTTCAGTCCTAGTATTGAGTTTTGTTTGAGGTACTAGAGATTGAAACAGGCCCTGTATGTGCTAGACAAAGATTTTCTATCACTGACCTAAACTTCAGCATGTTTTTTTTGGTGGTACTGGGGATCAAACTCAGGACCTTGCATTTGCCAGGCAAGCACTTACTCCACTGAGCTATCTCCTGGCCCCCTTTAGCACTTTAAATGTTTTTATTTTGAGACAGTCTTGATACGTTGCTTCCGCTGGCCTTTGACTTGACATCCTCCTGCCTCAGCCTCCTCTGGAGGTGGGATTATAGGCAGGCTTGTGCCACTCCTCCTGGTTGACTGGTCTTGGTGTTAATTATTTCCAGTTGTACTCTTGAACCGTATTTAGGCAGTATTGGGCTTGAATGCAGGGCCTTGTGCACATAGCCAGGAGCACTGCTCTGCCGACATCCTCAGGCCCATCTTTTCCCCTTGCTACTTCCTCATCTTTTTTGGTGTGGTTCAGTGGATGCTAGCCCAGCGTGCACCCCCGGGCTTCCTCCTTGGCCCTGTGTGGTCTTGTCTGTGCTTCCAGATCACTCATGCTGGTTACTCCATCATGTGTTTCCACTTTCCACTTGATATCTAGGTAGTTTTGCCTTGGAGATCTAAATTCTACTTCACAGTGAAAGTTTTGATAGGTTACATGAATAAAACCACATAATCTTCTGTTTTTACCCGAAGTTTACCTGATTGTGTTGGTCAGATGCCCTGTGACTCCACCCATGGCCCAGACATGTTCCCAGTGGCATTTTCCTAGGTTCTGGGGAAAGCAAAATCACTTGTCTGTCATGAGTGTGTTTGTGGAGATGATCTCACTGTGCAGTTCAGGGTGGCCTTGAGCTCAGTTTGCAGCCCAGGCTGGTCTAGAACGCTCAGTGGTCTTCCTACCTCAGTCTCATGAGTGTTGGGATTACAGGCCTGTGCTACCATGCCTTGCCATGAATTTTAAAAGTTTCTGTATTGCTGTGAATTTCAGAATATTTACATATATTACTAATAATAACTTTCGGTTTTAGCATTCCCGTTTACAAAAGACTTGGTGCTCGTGGCTGGGATGGTCAAAGCATTTGTCTAGCATTTTATAGGACCCAATTTCCCCACCAAAAAAAAAAAAAATAGTGCTGAAGACTAGACATGTTGATACAAGCCTGCAATCCTAGCACTTAGGCTGAGGCAGGAGGATCACCATGAGTTTAGAGCCATCCTGGACTACAAAGTGAGTTTAAGGCCAGCCTGAACTACAGGTGAGACCCAGTCTCAAAAACAAAAACATTAAAAATAAAAAACCTAAAATCATTTGCGTTTTGCAACATTGTGGTTTTTCTGATGAGGGGTGCTAAATTTGTAATAGCATGGAATTATTTCTGTTATTAAAATTTTATTTATTTTGTAGTATCAGGAATTGACTCAAGTCCTTCACAGTGAGCTATATCCCGTTTCCTCATGTCTTACTATGTTGTTCCGGCTGGGCTTGAACTTTCAGTCTCATATCAGTCTCCCAGAGTGCAAGAATTATAGGAGTATACCACTGTGTATGGCAAAACTATTTTTACATTGTGTACATGTGTGTATAATTTTTTTCAGAACCAGGGATTGAATTCAGGCCCTTGCACTTGCCAGGGAATTGCTTAGTCCACTGAGTTATCTCCCCAGCCTCAACATTGTGTATATTTTTTAAAATGTCAATGGAGAGCTGGCCAAATAGTTAAGTAGATTTAAAGTGGCTGCTTAGGCAAATGCCGTGGCTGGGGTTCAATTCCCTGGGGTGCGCTGAGATGGAGATGAGACTGGATGTGGTGGCGTGGGCCTGTAATCCTAGCTCTTGGGAGGCTGAACACAGGCAGATCATTACGGGTCCAGGCTGTGTAGTGAGAACCCTGTAGACCTTTACTAAAAAAAAAAAAAAAAAAAAGCCAAGGCTCAGGTAAGAAGATCTCTGTAAGTTCAAAGCCAGCTCAGGCTACATAGTAGGATCCTATCTGAAACTCCTTCCCCCTGAAAAAAGTTCTGTGAAAAAGTTTTCATACGTACAACATTTTAAAATCAGAGATCCTTGTGAAATTAATAAGAGTGTTGCTTACAGGCATCAGCTAAACAGTCAAATGCATCATCTGATGTTGAAGTTGAAGAAAAAGAAACCAGTGTTTCAAAAGAAGACAGTGATCATGAAGAAAAAGCAAGCAATGAGGTATGTCTAATTTCTGTTGCATTTTCACCTCATTTTGAAAGGAATTGTAAAATGAGTTGACCACAACAAAGTAGGAAGTAATTTATTTATTTGGTACAGGATTTCACTATGCAGCTCAGGTTCACAGTGATCCTCCACTGGGATTATAGGTGTGCACCATCATCCCTGGTTCCAGGGCCAGCATGGCATGTGGTACTAGGGGATCAACCCCAGGTCCTTGCACTTGCCAGGCATGCCCTTAGATTGCTGAGCTATCTTCCCAGAACTTCAGAAGTATTTTTGAAGTACTTGAAAAATGAACAAGAATACACAAGAGGCATGTTGTGTATATGAAATCCAGCATTGTAAAGTAGTCTGTACATCCTTTAATATTACATGAATTTTTAAAATTTCTTTAGTGGTATTAGGGGTTGAACCCACATTAGGCAAGTGTTATACCACTAAGGTTTCATCCTTACTAGCCCTTTTAAAATTTCATTTTGCACAGTCTTAAATCACTCAGGCTGGCTTTGGTTGTGGGCTCCCCCTTTCTTACTCTTACTTAACTCACGGAGTTCTTGGCATTTAGATGTTTTGCCACACTTGCTGTGCTTATGTGCAGGAGATCCAGCTATCCAGCAGGAAAAGACTTCAGGAGGAGCACTGGGGTACACGTGTTGGGAACAGCATCAGACCGAATTTGTTTTAAACCTACATTGATTTCTGTGTCTCTGTAATTATCTCACTTAACCTTTCTAGGCTTCATGAAATGATTGTTGGATGATCTCTAAAATCTCAGCCACCTTTTAAAATTTCACAGCCTTAACATTTACAGTTGTATTGAAGAAGTGGTTTTATAAATTTATATAGACAGGCTTGGTTGGCAAAGATGACATTTTATATTTGAGCTGACAGTAGAAATGTGTTTTCCCTCTTTAGGGAGAGACAGCTATTACTTTCACTTTGCCATGTTAAAATTTTTGTGTGTTTTTGTCTTTCAGTGCTGTAGATCGAACCTACAGTGTTTCATAATTTTGTGCTAAGACTGTTAACATTTATCATTTTAAAGGTGGGAGAAGCAAAACAAATTTCCCAAGCACCTTTCATGAAACGTGTTTGTGATTTTTAGTTATAAGAAAGCTGCTTCCATGTTGGCGTAACTCAGTTTCATTTGTCTGGGTGTATTTTTTTCTCCTTAGGACATGACTAAAGCGGCTGACATAACCACTCCAAAAGCTGCCAGAAGAGGGAGAAAGAGAAAGGTAATTTTGCTGATCAGCCATAGGTGTTCTTTAGAAAAATTAGTTTATTTGTACTTAAAAAAGATGATAAAACCTTATTAACACTTGATTTTATTTATTTATTTTTGTTATTGGGAAACAAACTCAGGACCTTGTGCTTGCCAGCCAGGCACTTGTGACACTGAGCTACATTCCTGGCTCTTACAACTTGACGTTTCATTTTTTTTTAAACATTAGATTTTATGTCGCTTATTTAGCAGAAGTGTTTATTGATGATATATAACACCCCTATGATGAATCATAAAGGAAATAAATGTAAAAAGCTATTATTCATTTACTAGTTGTTTTTTTTTTTTCAATTTTAATGAGAAAGAAATTGCAGTGAGAGTTTCAAAACAGGTTAGTAGGACAGTTACAATAATTAGTACATTGCATTTATTTTATTTTATTGTCTCAGTTTTCTCTGTAAAATTGATAGTGACACATACATAGTTACGTGTTACTGAAAGGACTAAAGTGACATTCATCATGATGCTTACTGTCCTATTGTGACACGTGAAATTAGAGTGTGAAAGTAGAGGGCCAAATATCTGGTAGGCTTTTAATGTGTTTGTTCTTCCCTGTAAGTTTTATTTGTACCTTTTTGGACCTTTTTCTATTCTACTGTTTTATGCCAAAGATATAAAAAAGAACCCAGGAGTTGAGTCCCTCTTGAAGTTTAGAAACAAATAATTATAGTATCTATGTATTTGGGAAAGGATTTGATAAATTTGACACAAATTTAAAAGCAAGCATGGGGGCTGGGGAGATGGCTCAGTGGAATAAGCGCTTCCCTGGCAAGCACAAGGGCCTGAGTTCAATTCTCTGTTCCACAAAAATAAATAAATAAATAAAAACAGGCATAATTTTACTCAGGTGTGCTGGCACATGCCTGTAGTCTTAGCCCACAGGAGAGGCTGAAGCAGGAAGATTGATTTGAATTTGAGGCCAGCCTAGACTACAATGTGTTCAAGGCCATCCTAAACAGCTTAGCAGACCCTATCTCAAAAACCAAAAAAAAAGCAGTTAGACATCTAAATGTAGGGAGGATGCTGAGGTCATTTAAATATTATATATAGGTATATAGAGAAAAATCACACTAGAAGTTTTGGTTACGGTATTTAGTTTATCACAGTGGTCCTTTGGTTCGTGAACTTAATTCTGCTTTAGAAAAGATGGCCACCTTTCTGGCTGCAGTCCTGTTTGCCACATGGTGCATAGTTGGCACACAAAAAGCTGCTGCACTTTTTTTGTGACCCAACCGCAGTGTCACTGTGTTAACCAATTATAAAAGTTAAGAGGGGAATGCGTATAAAAACCTAGTGTTAGCCTGACGAACTGGAACTTAGAGAAGGATGGAAAACCACTGAGTCATATTAGGTAGCTCCTTTGTTAACGCATTATAGTAATAGGAGTGGATTGGACCAGAGAGACTAGCTTCCTGAACCTCATTCAGAGTATTCACTTGACTGACCGAGGCATGGAGCTGAACTGTGAGTAAAGAAGGCGGCTTACTGTTGTCATTCAGTTTACATTTTTATCAAGACAAAGTAAAGGCATACTTTGTGTTACTGCACTTTGCTTTATTGTGCCATGTACAAACAAGCACGTTTTACAAATCGAAGATTTGGCAACTTGAACAAATCTTTCAGTGCTGTTTTCCAACAGCATGTGATGAATTTGGGTCAGATCTTGGTAATTGACAGCATTTCAGACTTACTGTTACATTTGTTATGGGGAATTGTGATCAGTGAGTGATCTTTAATGTTACTGTTGTTAATTGATTAGGGCACCATGAAAGTGTACACATTGAACTTAATTGATGTTGTGGATGTTCCAACCACTCATTCCCTGACTCTTATTTCTTGACTTGAGTCTCTCTGTTCTGTGAGATAAAAACAGCATTAAAGTTAGGCCAGTTAATAACCTTCCAGTGGCCTGGAGGTGTCCAAGTGAAACAAAAACGTCACCTGCTTTTAACTTTAAATTGGAAGCTGGAAGTGATTAAGCTTATAAGTAAGTCGTGTCTTGGAAGCTGGGATAGGTTGAACCCTGGGCCTCTTGTGCCTGTAATCAAATTGTCAATGCAAGGAAAAGTAACTTGCAGGAAACTGAAAGTGCTACTGTACTGAACATAGGAGTAAGATTGTAGTGATCTGGACAGAAGCCCCAACTCAGTGCACTGCCAGGAGCTGAAGTCTGTCCAGGGAAAGCCCTGTCTGTCTGTCTGCCTTCAGTTATGTGAAGGCTATGCAGCCTGAAGCCCACAGAGGCCAATTCAACAAGATTGCAGAGCACAGCTGTCTCTAGGAAGTTCACAGTGCAAGAGTAGGCGCTGGTGTGGAAGCTATTGCTAGTTACCCAGAGATCTAGGTAACTAAGGTAATAGATGAAGGAGGTTATGCTAAGGAGCTAGCTTTCAGTGTAGTGGAAACCGCTTGTGTTGGAAGAAGATACCGTCTGTGACTTCTAGTTAGCTCAAGTCAGTGTCCAGCTTTTAAGGAAAACTGAAGGCTGGCCAAATAGCTCAATAGATTAAAGTGTCTGCAAGCAGGGTTGGGGTTTGGGCCCTGGGGTGCACTGAGATAGCACTTGAGACTGGGAGTGGTGGCACACACCTGTAATCCCAGCTCTTGGGAGGCTGTAAACAGGCAGATCACGAGGCTTATCTAGTAGTGAGGCCCTGAACACCCTGTAAACCCTTCCCTAAAATATGTGTGTGTGTGTGTGTGTGTGTGTGTGTGTGTGTGTGTGTGTATATATATATATATATATATATATATATATATATATATATATATATATATGGAAAACTGGCTCTTGCTAGGTAACCTGAGGCTGAAGCTTGTGCTTCTTTCCTGTTTTGAAGATCCTAGGACCTTAGGTATTACACTAAGTAGGCTGTGGTCCAGTAATGGGACAGAAAGGCACAGAAGACAGCGTATTTGCAAAGACTGACTCCAGTTTTGAAAGTTCTCTTGGTAAAATGCCATCAGATATCATTATCTTCTATAGAGAGTCTCTTGTGAAAGGAAGACTCAGCAGCCAAGTGGCCAACTTCCTGTCTTCAGAGATGGCCACAGTCACCCTGGCTTCCAGCAGCCACCAGGCTCACTAGTCAGCAGTAGTCATCTTGTGGTGCAGCCCTCCACTGAGAATAGGGGCTATGTGGCTCATGGAAGGCTGTGGTGGATGGAACATTTTTAAAGCAACTTTTTCTTTGGTATTTTTGTGTTACCAGGGATTGAGCTCAGGGCCTCACATAGGCTAGGCAGTTGTACCCCTAACCTATATCCTCAGCCCCAGTAAAAGTGGGCACCTGATAAGTTAGAGTTACGTGAGGTTGGAAGAACAGAATAGTGAGTTTCTTAGTAGTATAAATGAGAGCTGAGACTTATACACGCTGTAAGAAGGTAAGTTGTTTATTGACTGGAAGTGGTGGCAGAGGGCAGCAGAGCCTAGGATGGCTGTAGTGTGTGCACACGCTTGAGTGAAGTGATCTCAGGAAGGCAGAGGATGTTTGCCATCCAAGTGAAGCACCTTTGGGGATTGTTGGGAGAGCACATGCCATTGTAGCACCACAAGGAGAAGGGAATTAAGATGTAGTCACTGATTGAAATAAAGGTGAGGTAGATGTGTCAAGAGAAAATACTTACTAGGATATATGCAGACACTGGCTTCTGAATGAATATAATAGGAGAAAAGGGGATTCGAAGCTCGAGGCTGAGAATGAACTGCCAGGAAATATGCAAGAGAACAGTTCACACTAACAAAGGAGAGGGTTCTAAGAACCAAGACATGACTAATTATCCTGTTGTAGACAGGTCCTGATAAGATACCTGACGATTCGGCTCCCCAGGATACCTCAGTGTCCTCAGTGGAGTGATGGGTAAGGCACAAGGAAATGGAGTGGGGAGTGGATTGGGGCATGTAGCGTTTTGGCTGAAGTAACAGCATAGTTTTGAGGTGTGTCAGACTTGTGATACCAGAGTGACCCATGTCAAAGGAAGGAAAAGGAGCAACACAGCAATTGGCAGGGGTTTGCATAGCAAGGGGCAGTGGCTCAGATAAAACAGTAGATGCCCAAACATTTTTTTCTTTGCAAAACCAAGATGTGGAATGAGTCAGTACAAATTATTTTGTGTAAGCATGTGCTGGGTGGGGTAAGCAAAGGAACATTTGCAGGACTGAACTTCAGGAAAAGATGAACACTCTAGCTTGTTAGATGCAGGGAAAGGTAGGGGTTCTACAGATCTCTGGAGAATTTTGGAAATTAAGGGAAATCCTATAGGACTCAGTCTCCCTCCTTCAGACCTGATCCAAAGCAAGATTTTCAGACGTGGTACAAGGCCTAATGTGAAATGGAATGTATCAAAAGTTTATGCTAACTATTAAAGGCCTGAAATACAGGGTAAAGGTTAATGAATGGATTTGAAATTTAGCGGAGACTGCATGAAATGAATGCATGTTTCTGCAATCCCTTATGTAATTCAGGTCTCCCCACTAGGTGCAGCAGCTTGAGACTTCTAGGACACAGAAAGTAGAATTTGTATGATTATGTGAGCACTACAGCAAACTAAAGATGCAGAGGGCTTTGAAGAATAAGTATATCCGTAGTAGTTTCAGGAAGAGGGGTGGTGGCACCAAGAATTAAGCCCAGGGTCTTTACAATAAGTTATATATGATCTCTCATTTTTTGAAATAAGGTGTTGCTGAATTGCCCAGGTGGGACTCAAACTTAAGATCTTCCTGCCTTCAGCCTGCCTCAGTTTTGGGATTTTAAGCATGTGCCACTGTGCCTTTTGTTTTTTTTTTTTAATTTGAGGTAAAGTCTTGTGTATTCTGGATTATCCTTGTATTTACAATCCTCCTGGCCTTAGCCTCTTTAGTGTTAGGACTATAGGCATGAGCCTCCACACTGACCCCATAAAGTGTTGTGGTTGCCTTGGAGTGTGGGTGTATGGGTCTTGGGTTTTTTGGTCTTTAGACAAAGTCTTGCTATGTAATTCAGGCTGGTCTTTGAACTCACCGTGTGGTCAAGGCTGGCCTGGAACTCTGAACAATCCTCTTGTTTCAGCCTTCTGAGTGCTGGGAGTTCAGGTATGCGCCAGCATGGCCAGCCTCATGAGGTCTTGCCTAAGAGGGTAGCTTTAGGTAGCAAAGCTAGAGAGTGGGGCAATAATTGGAGAGAAAATGAATGAAAGAAGTCACAGTGAAATTAAGGAAAATATAGAAGAAATGAGTTAAAATGTTTACATTTAAGATACTTATATGTATATGTATTTAAAGTCACTGGGTTTTCTCCATATAAAATATTTTTAAATTTTACTTTCACGAAGATTAATGCTTTTTAGTGTTGCTTTGTCTTTGCAGTCTAGGCATTACAGAACTCTAGAACCCAGAGTTTTAGAGTTTACATTGAACTGTGTCTCCAACCATTTTGTCAGTTTTTAAATTTTGAGATTGGGTTCTTCTAAGGCATTCAGTTGCCTACGGTGGGCTTGAACTTCTCTTCCTGGAGTACAGGCATTACTGTGTAGATGAGCCTTGTCCACCCTGACTGAGGAATGACTTTGATTTGTATAATTCTGCTCGAGTAGTCTGTGGTCCTGGCTGGTCTTTATCTTGGTAATTAGTGTAAACATATATTTATTGTATTAATAAAGTTGTTATTGGTACCTCAAATGATCTTCACTGCCTTGATATATGAAAAGCAAAGCAGAGGGTATGATAAGTGTAGTGAGTTATTTAGCCCTGCAGAACTTAACCACTTGGACTGATTTTTTTTTAATGAATTTTAGTACAGGGTCTCACTACAACAGATTCGACTTCTAGTGATCCTCCTGTTTTCAGCCTCCCAACCACTGGGATTACAGGCACATGCCAGTACTTCCAGTCTCAGTCACAATCTCAGTGCCTGTGTGTCCAGGGACAGACTGGCATGGCACACCAGGGATCCAACCCCAGTCCCTCTGTCTGCATAAGCAGGGGCTTTAGTCTGCTGAGCTATCTCACCAGCTCTGGACTGAATTTTAGAGAACTTCTGTTCTCTTGATTCACCAGCAGGAAAACAGCTTCTCACTTTTGGGTACCCTGATTCCCTGATTTTTGATTCCCTGTTTCAGAACTGCTAGGTCAGGATTTGGCCAGGGAACAAAAATTCTTAACTGGAGCTAATGTTTAGGGAAGAATTTTTGCAGGGTTCCCCAAGAACAAGGATTGTCTTAGATGAGTATTAATTTAAATATGTGTTATTATTTTCCAACTATAAAAGCAATAAAATAGTTATAAAACTAACAAGAAATGCATAGGTAGGCAGGATGGTATATCCTTACAATCTCAGTAGTACAGGAGACTGAGACAAAAAAAATCAAAAGTTCAAGCCCAGCCTGGGCCACTCAGTGACTTAGGGGAGTGCCCTCCCCGCAACACAGGTTCTTAGCCAAGGTCGGAGATTTTACATGTCTCTTATTACCAGTTTTCATAATGCCCTTTAGGAAAGGTGATAGCAGTTTACTAATTATCCTTGTGTTTTCAGCCTCCCAATTGCTGGGATTATAGGCTCGCAGCACCACGCCTAGTCTCAGTCACTGTCTCAGCGCCCCTGGGTTCAGGGCCAGCACCGCACACTGGGGATGGAACCCTGGCCGCTACCTCTGCCTAGGTGCTCTCATTTATCAGTACCTCAGTACCTCAGAGTGCTTAATTACACTCTCATCGCTGGAATCTTTGAGTACAAGGGAGTTTAGAATTTATTAGATTGAATTATGCATGTTTGAGTTCTGTGTTGCTCTTTTTGCTGATACACTGTAGTTAATGCTGACTTCTAAATAGCCAGGGAGTAGAGAAATTCAACTGTTGACTGGGTGTAGTGAAGCTATATCCCAGGGCTTAGGAGGCTACCGTGAGTTTGAAGCCAGCCTTGGGACACAGTGGATTCAAGGCCAGCTTGAACTCCATAGCAAAACTTTCAAAAACCATTTCTGATTGTCAGTCCAACCTTTGGTTTCTTTGCTTTCCCAGTTACGATCTTTACTATTGCATCATGTTTGCATTTTCTAATTTATGGTTCTTTGTTTTGTTTAGTTTTTGAGTGTCTGACCAAATAATTGAGGCCTGGCCTTGAACTCTTGTAGCCCAGTCTGGCCTCAAATTCTGGGGAACTCCTGTTTCAGCCTTCCAAGTGCTGGGATTATAAACATATTGCCCACCATGTTCAGCTTAATTTGTGGTTATTAACACTTATTCCACTGCAGTACTTAAATTGGTAGTATTGATTCTCATTTGGAATCATCATCTTTAGGAGAGTTACACCAGAATTTATGGGAGGGCATTACAACTTGCAGAGATTCTACTTTGTAGAAACAGCAATAACTACTATGGAAGAACGTCAGCCGTCAGTCTCATTCACAAACAGAATGTGCATGTGTATTAACAAAGTTGGAGAACTAGGAATAGTATGGGAGTTGTTATAGTATAATTGCATTGTACTTGGTTTCTCTATTAAGAATATGAACTATGTTTAGAAAAGTTTTATTTTTAGGTTGAGAATTTTAAAAATCTTTTATTTGGTACAGGGTCTCACTATGCAGTTCAAACTTAAAGTGATCCTCCTGTCTCAGCCTCCCCAGCGCTGGGATTATAGGTGTGCACTGCCATAGACAGTTTCAGTGGCCAACATGACACACCCAGGGTTCTAGGGCCAGCACATAAGGTATTGGAGATTGAACCCAGGTCCTTGAGCTTGCCAAGCAGATGCTTAGACTTAAGAGCTGTCTTCTCAGCCCTAGGTTGAAAATTTTTAAAAGGTAAATTTAAAAAAGTTTTCTAAGATTATAATAGTTTGAAGATGTTGCCCTGGTAAACTATCTTAAAAAAGATTATAAAGAAATTGTATTTGCTTGGCTCATGTTAGATTGGGTATTTTTGCTATCGAATTAAAGTTTGAACATGAACTATTTGCTAAATAAGTTAATTAAATGTTTGTGATTCAGGCAGAAAAAGTAGAAACCGAGGAGGCAGGAGTAGTGACAACAGCAACAGCATCTGTTAATCTAAAAGTGAGTCCTAAGAGAGGCCGACCTGCAGGTAGGCTTATTATTTAAATACTTGATTGGCTTGTGGTTCATATTCCAGTCCATGGAAAATGTTGCTACCTCGCCTGTTCTGAAATGAAGTGGTTGGGTAGCAGAGTACAGCGCCGTTGCTTAACGATAGGGGTGCAAGAAAGCTGGAAGAACACATTCACATTATGCAGATACTGTATCAGGCAAAATAAGAATGCTATGATGGCAATAGGCCCCCTGATCAGATCTTAGAGGCCCACAGGTGTACATGCACTGTCTCTTCTGTGTGATGTAATGTTCATGTGGAAGTAGTCACCTTTTTACTGTTTTAAGTATAAGCTTTTGAAGTAGAGTTGTAATTGCAACAGTTGCTTAATATGAACAGCTGCTTAATGGTATTATCTATTTCTGAGAATACAGCATGCTGCTCCGTTCTTTGCCTGCTCAGTATTTTATTTGGCAAATATAATGCAAAGTAAACAAAAACAGATTGAGCCATTTTTTTCTATTTTTAATAGGATTCTTGCTGAAAAGAGCTAAAATGAATAATAACCAGAAAAAATCCTGAAAATTTATTTATATAATATTTCATAATACAGTACTGTTATAATGAAATCAATGGTGCTAGGAAATGTAGTGAAGTGTTATGCGGACTTAGAGAGGTGATTGCAGGTGTGTCTGGTGGTGCGGGAGTATGTCTGAATATGGCTATGTTGTGACACTAAAGTTACATTGGTGACATCCCTGTTAGAACATCAGTGAAAAGTGAGGTTTAAACCCTTTCCGATATATTGAAGACCAGTTGAAAATTACTGTCCTTCAGACTGTTTGCCTTTCATCATTTGATCCATGGAGGTGTGTATTTTTAAAAGAAACTTATAAGTCACTGGTATCTGTAGTAAGACACTAGATTACATTTTTTATGTAGTGTTTGTCATTGTAATTTACATATGTGTGATTTTACAGGAACTAGTAGTTAATGATTTTTTTTCTTCCACATGAATGTTAGCTACTGAAGTCAAGATTCCAAAGCCAAGAGGCAGACCTAAAATGGTAAAACAGCCTTGCCCTTCAGAGAGTGACATGTGAGTATGACTGGGTGTCCAGCAAATGAGACCTTCGGATACATACATATATCCTGTGCTTTTTACCTTGTTTTATAGGATGTGTTTTGCTTGTTTTAACTATTTTGATACTTGTAAAAGGTACAGGGAAATTGGGAAATTTTGTAAAAAGTAAAAACAAGTAGAGAATCAAAATATGTGATGATTATGTTATTGGTCAATTTAAGACCTTGGTACTGGATGACATAAAATCACTTGTTACTATGCAGGGTAAGTTTGTAAAAGGGAAATTGGGCAGAATACTATGTTGAAGGAATTTTATTTATTTGTTGGTTTATTTTGTGTGTATGTGCATGTGCAGGGTCTCACCAGGCAGCTCAAACTCAAAGTGATCCTCCTGTTTTCTGCCTCTCCAATACTGGATTTACAGGCGTGCACCACGGCTCAGGAATTTCAGACATATTTAAATTAATGTCCACAGATCAAATAGTACTAAGTGTTTTTTTTTTTTTTTTTGGTGAAAACTTCCGATTTATTTTAGAACAACTATCAAAAAATATGTTTTCTTCTTGCCCTAACTCAGCCTCAGCCCCCACCCTTAAGGATTCTGTTTAGTTTGGCTTTTCTGGAAAATACTTAATGACAAGGGACATGTTTTTCGACCATGGAAGTAAACCTTCTTGTGGCTGTTGTGTTTGAGGTTTTTGTAGGGAAAACTCAAGTGAAATATGTAAATCAATTGATTTACATTGTAGCTACTTGGGAAGCTGAGACAGGAGGATCACAAGTTTGAGGTCAGTTTACATAAGTTAGACCTTTCCTTAAAAAAATAAAACAAAAGGAATCAGTTTACAGTGTTCTGAATGAACAAATTAACTGCTGTTGTTTAAATTTTTTTATTTTTTCATTTTAGGCCGGGTCTCACTATGTAGTTCAGGGAAACCATGAATTCACTATGTAGCTCAGGCTGGCCATCAAACTCTCTGCAGTCCTCCTGCCTCAGCCTTTGGAGTGATGGGATTGCAGGAGTGTGCCACTACACCTAGCAGGCAGAGTTGGTACTTTCAACCGAAATATATTTAAACTGAACTCCCCCCCTCTTTTTTTAAAAAAATAGTACAAGGCATTGAACCAGGGCACTACCTTTGAGCTATACCCAGCAATTTATTTTGTATTTAGAGATAGGGTCTTTCCCTTTAACTTACTTTACTCCTCTACCTCACCTTCCTTGGGTAGTGGGATGTAGGAATGTACCACCATACTTAGCTGAGGCCTCCTTTGCTTGCAGGCCCAAGTACAGGGCCTCATGTAGCCTGAGTACACACTTTACCATTGAGTCTCATCTGAAGTTCTCAACCAAAATTAAAGGACTTTATTTTACTGTCGAACTATTAAAGTGTGCTTAAAAATAAGCAGGATGTACACCTGAAGCAGGGTATCTCGCTGAGGTAGGAACATTACTATTATTAGAGTCTGGGAGTTTGGGGCCAACTTGGGCAAAATAGACTCTTGACTCTGCCCTTCAAAAAAAAAAGAAAAGAAAACCTGTCTAAAGGACCCTTAGATAGTAGCATATAAAACCAATATATTATATATTTGAAAATTGAGAAAATAGATTGTAAGGATTCTTATTACAAAAACGGCAGGCATATGTTAAACAGCTGAATTTAGGCATTTCACAGTGTAGGATGCATCAAAATATGTATGCTATACAATTTTTGCCAGTAGTGGCAGAAGTAGTTTAGTTACTGTAGTGAAATAAAGAAGTTGTGTACTTTTATAGATGAGATTTTTACAGGCATTATTCCCTAGGAATTCTGAAATTTGGGGGAAATTTTGGGTGGGATCCCTATTTTGAATATAAGGATATTTCTAGATGAGGCCTAGTTTTACCTGGGAAGTAGCTCTTTGTCTCTATGGCCTGTGGCTGATTCCTGTGGAAGTTTTCTGCTTTTTTATTTATTTATTTATTTTTTGGCAGAACCGGGGATTGAATTTAGGCCCTTGCACTTGCCAGTGAAGTACTTATTCCACTGAGCCATCTCCCCAGCTCCCCGTTTTCTGCTTTTTTATTGACTTCCATAGTTGGGAAAATGTTGCCAGCTACAGTGAGCAGCTGTTTCACCTGGTTTTCAGACTAAGAATTTGGGGGTCCAGTATTTTGTTTTAAAATTGTCCTTTTGGTGGAATTTGGTATTATTCTTAATGCCTGTGTTATTGTTTGTCCAGTTCTTATTAGGTTCTCATTCGCAAGACTTTCCCCCCTTTTGTACTTAATTACAGTTTTGAGTTTATAGATATTCCTAATAATCACCCTTAAAAACTCATGTATACACTGAAGAGTGATGGCAATTCAGGAGCCATGTTTCCATCTGAAGACACAGGAGAATAAACCTGAGGCTTTCACACTAGCTGTGTGCCTCTTTAACTATTTTTTCCACCTTAATTTTGAGCCCCTTTCTCACTGTGTTGTCCTACCTGGCCTTGAACTTCTGGTCTTCCTCCATCCTGGCTCCAGTTGCAAATCCTAAGACAGGAAGCTATATCCTTGATTAGATCTTTGATCTCAAGCTGTCTGAATTTGGAAATTCTACATCCTTATTTGAAAAGAAACCACAGAGCCTGTACTTGGAAGGCTGAGGCAGGTGATCTCCCAAGAGTTTGAAGCCGACCTTGACTACATAGTTCATGGTCGGACTGCATTCTACATAGTATGACCTGGTCTTACAAAAAAAGAGAAGAAAGCCTCTTGAATTGCCAGTAGCCTACCTTGAAAACTCTTCAACCAAAGCCCCCAAGTTCATTGAGTATATGTTCTTTTGTCAGGTTATCTAGTTCAACAGTTTTATTCATTGTATGTGACACATTAGAGAGTAGAAAAGTTGTCATTAGAGGCTCAGGGTGGGAGAGTGTACTAAACAGCAGCTGGAAAGAGTTAGATAATGGATCCCCAAGTACAGTATATGAAAGGAATTATTTCTAATGCTTGGTAGTACAGTAAGAATAACTGTAGTCGTGAAAGTTCCCAGCACTTAAAATGAATATTTGAGGATGAGATGCTGATAATGTTTGATCATCACTCACTGTACACATTTATCAAATTCTACTAAGGCAAGGGACAGACATAGCTCAGTGACACAAGCACTTACCAAGCAAGCACACAGTCCACAGTTCAATCCCCAATACAAAAAAACAAAATTGTTTTTTTCAAAAAATTTTACTATACTCCATAGTATAAATATTATATCAATTAGAAATCTGTGAAGGGACTGAGAATTAGTTCAGTAGTAGAAGTGTGATCCTCCAGCATAAGCAAGATCCTGTGCTTCATATTTACAGTGCACAAAAAAAAAGTTTTAAAAAATCAAGGTGCCCAGATTCTCATCTCCAAAGTGAATGCAGCATGTTTTAGGTTTTTGTTTTTGCTACAAGTTTTGTGCTGCAATGTATAAGCCTAAAGTAGCACTAGTTTATTTATGGTGGTTGAACCTGTGGCATCTGACCACTAGCACTCTACTCTGAGCTACATCCCAGCCCTGTTTATTTTGAGAAAGGGTCCCTAAGTGCCCAGGCTGGGTGCAAATGTGGGTTCCCCCTGCCTCAGTCTCAGTAGTACTTAATATTACTGGCATGTACCAGCTTGCCCACCTGTGTTTGTCACTCATGCTCTTCACATAGGCTGTGCGTTAGCTGTGGGCAGCGATCTGGGCATGCTGAGCAGGATGCAGAGCTAAACTAAGTAAGCTCTTAAGCTGCTCTTCACGAGAATAGCATGGGCCTGTTGCTGACCACTTTGCATTGGGTACTGAAATGACAACGAGATAGAACCCACAAGAGCTAAAACCACTTACAGTGCTCCCGTAGTTGGGGTTGTCTTTGCATTAGTCTTTGCTTAATTAACACGTATCTAAAACTGGTTTTTCTCATGTTCCCTAAACTGTTACAAAGAGCGATTTTGTTGGACTGGGGATGTAGCTCAATACAGACTGCTAGTATTTTAAAGGCCCTGGGTTAAGTCCCAGCACCACACATGGTCAAGGGTTTCACGGAATGTGGCCAGAATGATCACAGGGAAAAGACTTGTTTAGCAAGCATAGTTTCCCTTATGGAAATTCTTTTGCTATCTTTTGAAAACTTGAAATAATCCTTTTTCTTAGGAGCTTAGGAATGGCCTTTTTGTTGGTTTGAGATGAGGTTTCACTCTGTGACCTTGGCACTGATCTTAGGCTCAAACGGACCTTCTCGCTCAGCCTTTTGAGTTGCTGGAACTGTAAGATTGGTCTGCCGTGTTATGTTTTACTTTTGGTTCTCCAAAAACCAAACTAAAGCTGTTTTTAAGATTTTTGAGACATCGCTCAGGTGAGACTTGAACTTGTGATTTCTCCGCCTCAGTCTTCCAAATGCTGGGATTTCAGGTGTTAAGCCCACTACTAAGCTCAGTTTGGAATACACATAGTTTTCTGTATGGTAACCATGTTTACCATACATGGGTATACAGCCCAGCCCCAGATTTTAAAAATATGGGTCTTGAAGTCACTTTTTAAAAAACTGCATGATGATTCACTGTCTATGTATTGTAATTTTAAAGATTTCCACATTTGGGTACCATCCTCAGAGTACATTATAATGTGGGCTTGGGTTATGGGTCCATGCAGGACACTTGCTCAGTGTGTTGCCCTAGGTGTATTCCCTAGTGCTCCAGAGCACACCACACTCAGCCAGCCATCTCAGCTTTACATGTGCAGATCTATCCATCAGGATAACTCCCTACAGTAGATTGGCTAGGTCAGAAGGTGTTTGTATTTTTAGTAGTCATTTCTTTCCATAGTAGTTTGGGGAAAACAAGTGGCTGATGTTGCTTACGAGGTACAGAAATGTATTCTTTGTGGGACTCTGTTCTCATTTTTAAGAAATTGCTAAGGTACTGATGTTTTAATGTGTATGTTCTCTCTCCCATTGATTGAAAGTAAAAGGTGGACCCCATGTGACATGCAGAAATTAAGCATATCCAATGATAATTTTCTGAAGAAGGAAAAAGTGGATTTTTTTTTCTTCCAAGTTAGTGTCTTAAGCATTGAAGAAAGCATTTATTTGTAATGAAAGTCAGGTTTAGAATTGAAATGTTGAGCATACTATGTAACCTTTTGCACCATCATTTTTTTTTCCTTTATCAAATGAAAATCACTGAATTGGATAAAGTTCTTCCCAGCTCTGAATAAATGAATAAATTTAGTAAAATCTCAGGTAAAAAAAAAAAAAAGTCCCTGAATAGTAAACATAGTTTTCAATGAAAACTATTCCAAGTTGAAGTTTTTTTTTTTTAATAAAGCTATTGCTGTAGTTGAACATAAACACATAAAATTGCTAGCAATTTCATCATTTGATAATAGAGGGCATACTTCTGGTATAAAGGTTTGCATAAAAATTGTTCAGTATTTAGCAAGTTAGGTTGACCTGTTTTAGAGGTGTTGGGAACACTTAGATGGGAATCAACTCAGCACTGTTTGGTGCTAATTGGCCGTATAATTTAACTTTATATGCCTACAATATTTGAATTCCAAAATGACTGTTTGCTTTAACTTCTACAATTTGAGTTTTCCTAATGTGTCTACTTCTAAAATATAATTTATTTTTTCTTTTCTTTTTTCTTTCTCCTTCCTTCCTTCCTTCCTTCCTTCCTTCCTTCCTTCCTTCCTTCTTCCCTTCCCTTCCCTTCCCTTCCCTTCCCTTCCCTTCCCTTCCTCTTCCTCTTCCTCTTCCTCTTCCTTTCGGTACCCGGAATGGAAATCAGGACCTTGTGCTTGCCAGGCAGGCACATATGCTGCTGAGCTATCTCCCTGGCCCAAGATGTAGTTTATGATTATTATTTTTTTTATTTTTAGTACAGGGTATATATACATGGTCTCACTACACAGATTGGACTTGTAGTGATCCTCCTGTCATCCTGTTTTCAACCTCCCCAAGTGCTGGGATTTCCACACCCAGTTCCAGTTGCCATCTCAGCATGTCCCAGGGGTGGGGCCAGTACAGCATATGGTACCAGGGATCAAACCCAGGTCCCTGCACCTGTCCAAGCAGGTGCTTTAGTCTGATGCGCTATCTGGTTGTCCCTCATTTATTCTTATAAATGTGTAGGATACAACCTCTATAAGTATAGCTGCATTTTTTAATGTTATAAGGCCATGGTTTTAATCCCTAGCACCAACAAAGAAAAAAACATATTCTTTCTCTTTGCCTCTACAAGAGCCAAGAATCTTGCTCATCCACGCACTTCTATAACCCCAGAATGAAAAATGCCTGGCATATTGTTGTATTGATTATTTTTTTGAACAGATGAATCACAGCAAAACTTAGAAGCTGAGTATAGTGGTGCATTTGGAGCTTGAGGCCATCCTAGACAGCATAGTGAGACTTTGGCTCAGAGGGAAAGAAACTTTTAAAACGAGTTTTTATTCACCTAATGGCTGTGTAATTTGTCATGTTCTAATTTATACAAAAGGTGTTTTGTTATAGAATTCCTTTTGTGATGAGGTGATTAAGACACTGTAGATTTAATTTTATTTTTTATTTATTTGTAACGTATTTAGTGCAGGGTCTATAGGGTCTCACTACGTAGATCGGACTTGTAGTGATCCTCCTGTTTTCAGCCTCCCAAGCGCTGGTATTGCAGGGGCGAGTCCAGCACTGCAGGCTGGGGATCTAACTCTTGACTCCTGCATCTGCCTGAACGGGCAGTGTAGTCCAGTCCACTGAGCTATCTGGGCAACCCATAGATTTACTTTTAAACAGTAATAGAGCTGTCTTTATTTTTTGAGACAGGGTCAAAGTTCACTGGGTTAACCTTGAGCTTGCTGTCCCTGCTTGTCTCAGGGATCAAAGGCATCTGAGCCATTTTTATTTAATTACCTGATAACAAGCTTTTGGCTGAATGATAAGTACTGATGCATGACAGATTATTTTCCATTGTTGCACTCTCAAAAATAGGGTTGCTGAGGATGACAAAAGTAAGAAAAAGGGGCAAGAGGAAAAACAACCTAAAAAGCAGCCTAAAAAGGAGGAAGAGGCCCAGAAGGAAGAAGATAAACCAAGGAAGGAGCCAGACAAAAAAGAGGGCAAGAAAGAAGTGGAATCAAAAAGGAAAAATGTAGCTAAAACGGGGGTCACGTCAGCCTCTGATTCTGAAGAAGAGGGAGATGATCAGGAAGGTGAAAAGGTAGGAAGCGGATAGAAGTGGAGCACTCGTGCTGGCTTTGAGGTTCTTGTGTAGGTCTTGATCTTTGCCTCATCCCTTTTGATATTTTTATGAACATTACCTGGACTTACCTTTAGTAGGCTTCTGTGTTGGCCACGGTAAAAACATATTTGAAACTTTCCTATTTTTTCCTGGATGTATCTTACCTGGTCATGATTTTGACCTAGAAATTAAAGATATATTTCCAGTAATTCAACCTATCTGGAAAGGGTCAGAAATAAGAGCAGAGTTATCTGTGATGAATGAAGACGAATGCAAAAGATTTGCTCCCGTGAGTGTATCTTCGTGCCTGTTAGCCATATTCTCAGTGGTCTGCAGCTTTGTTTGGGTGCCACTGAATCTTAGTTTGGAATCTCATTCAAGTTCTGTGTGCTACAGATAAGTGTGTATAGGCCCAGCTCACAGAGACACTGTCTGTTTCTGAGTTTTGTGTTCGAATTTTTTAGAAACTAAATGGATAAATAGGTTGAAGCATGTACTTGTCAGTAGTTGAAATCACTGTAAAGGCCAATAGCATAGCACACTTCATGCACTGCTCCTCCAGGAGAGCAAGAAGTAGACTGCTAAGGAAAGAATTACAAAGAAGGCAGAGAAGCACAGGAAAAGCAGATAGAATTAAAACTAGTGTTTCTTTCCAAGATTTGTAATTGCAGTCACTAACCACTGATTTGATAGTTAAGTAAATTCATCCTGACTTTTAAAACAGAAAAGAAAGGGCGGCAGAAGTGTGCAGACTGCTCACAGGAGGAACATGCTGAAAGGCCAGCATGAGAAGGAAGCCGCAGATCGGAAACGCAAGCAAGAGGAGCAGATGGAGACTGAGCAGTAAGTACTGCTTTCATTCTAAATTTTGGGCTTTTAAGGGTAGCATGCAATTCTTAAAACATACTTTCAATTTTGACTTCGTAAAGCCTTTTAAAGTAAATTGTCCCATACAAAAAGTCCTCTATATATGAAGATGTTGAGGATCATATTCCAAGCTTCATCATTTTCTAAGTGAGGATGAAATTCACTGAGGCAGTCATTCTGTCAGTTATTTTTCAGTTTAAGTTGGAAGTGCACGTTTTACCTGCTAGGGGTTTGCAGAAAATATCCTCTGCTATTTATCTGATGTGTAGAGAAAGAGTGATATAGAAAGAGTGATACTATATTGGTGGAGGAAGAGTGCAGGGAATACTTTTATCTGTCATACCACCAGCAGGCCTACCCCTAGAAACCAGCAAAAACAAAAAGCACAGTGGGAAGCCCAGGAAGCCAGTAAAAGTAATGCAAAGGCTGACAGGGTTTACATTCAGTGTGTGTAACATAAATCAAGTTCAGATGTTTTCCCATAAGTTTTGATTACTGGATATATAGTATTTACTTTTCATGGGGGATTTGCCCTTCATTGTATAATCTATTAACAGAAGAAACTCAAAGCAATGAGAAATGGTGATTAGACTTTATTAGTTTGTTTTCCTAGTTACTCTTAGACTGTCACTTCTGAGTTCTCTGAAACATTTCTTTCTCTGTTAAGTGTCTTACATCGAATAATTTTTTTGTTATTTAGTGAGGAGGTGATTTTTAAAACATGCTAAGATAAAGTTAATGATCTTTGAGGCTTGAAACAATTCTTGAAGGTTTTTTTTTTCTCCATCTGTAAGCTGCCTTTCTAGGTCCAGCATTTGCCTCAGCACTCTTTAATTGTTTGGAGGATTTATAAGCAAGCAGTGTTTGCTGCTTGAGGGAGTAATTTAAAAATTTATCTAAAGCTCAGAAATGTTACTCCCAAAGTTAGGCTTTGAACACGTTTGTAAGTACTTTTTGTTATCTTTTTCTGTCTTCTCACTGGAAAGTTGTTGGAATGTTTGTTGCTTTGAACTTTATCATGCTCCCAAAAAATAAGATCTAAAACTAGTTGTTGCTTAGTAAATCAGCACAATTCTCCTTTAGTATCTCAAAGTTATCTTTATGTATTTCAGTTTCTTTTGAATGTCCTCCAATGTAACTTTCTCAAATTCTAATATTTGTGTTTTCTTTCCTTCTCCTGTTATTACAAAACTTTGTACTTGGACAGTTTTGCTCTGTAAAGCATTTCAGATGCAACTTGTGTGAAATGCATTATGCAAAATAAAGTTTATTGTATTGTATTCCCAGCCAAACAACATGTAATCTACAGTAATAAAAAATATATCTCATTTTGGGCTCAAAGCATTAATCCAGTTACTGAAAAGAGAACACAAGTGGAGCAAACAAGACATGAAGATCTTGAGACAGACTCACTGGACTGAATTTCCCCCTTACCCCCTTGATGGAAGAATGTTCCAGATCTAAATTGAGGACTTCATTATTAATGGCATTATTACTGTGTTCTGATTGTTAACAAATTTACTGTAAGGTACACACTACATACTAAGGTCAGCCATCCTGTTAAGCTTTTTACCAAGCTTAAATGAAGTTTTGTGTTTGAAAATTATAACAAGCCTAGATGCAAATGGTGGTTGTACATTATTCATTTAGAAAATATAAAAATTCGTTTTGTTTTGAAGCTAGGTATTAATTGGAATAGATCTTATACCCGAGACTGGGGCAGCTGTGCCCTGCCTTCCTTTGACACTCCTTTGTTAATTCTTTAGAATCTTAATTGTTTTTTTAATCCTGAGAGATTAAGCAGTAGACTTGTTAAGAAAAAAATGAAACTGTAACCAAAATTTTAAAATAAAGTTTTTTTTAAAAAAAACCTGATTTTTAGATACTTTTTTTCTTGTCTATTTTAATTGGTTTATGATACAACCTGAACTCTAAGCCAACTTACTACAAATTAAGATTTCAGTTCTAAATGGTTATTTTTGTGATTTATAGCTAACTGGTACCTTTTCACTTGTAAAATGGTATGTAAATATGAGTGTATATCATTTGAAATACTTCCCCCATTTCAAACAAAATGCACAGTGACATCTTAGTCTTAATTTTGAAGTTCACTTGAAAACTTAAAACTACACTTTGGACGTGTGGGGAACAACAAAAGCGCCCCGTTTTGTCGTGCTGCACGCTTCCCGCTGGGCTTCTCTGCCCGCTCATCTATAGAGTTCAGCTTTTTAACAGCAATAATGTTTGGAAGAAAAATTTCACTGTGACAATGTCAAAATCATTTTTGCAATATCATTGAGTGTTAGACTTATTTGCTATGTTGACTCTGCACTTTGTTTCTATGTATACTAATGCCATGATGGATAGCTCTAAAAACTAAAGCCGGTACCTTATACGAAAGGGGTGTGGGCATTTGGTACTCAGTGTTCCAGTGTTTTGAAATATTTGTGTTAACGTTTGATAGGCAGAGTAAAGATGAAGGAAAGAAGCCAGAAGTTAAGAAAGTGGAGAAGAAGCGAGGTTTGTTTTTTTTTTATGTTTAAAATATACCTAAGAAGTTAATAGACAATTGTTCATGATTGACTTTAGAAACAGTCATGTTCTTATATCCTACAAATACACTTTTTTAAGTACTTCTTAAATCCTACTTAAATTTCACTTGTCTTTATGGTGCTGGAGGTTGGACCCACAGTTGATACACAGCTGTGTCCCAGGTCTCTTAAAAATTTTGAGACAGTGCCTCACTGAATTGCTTCGGCTGTTCTTGACTTGGGATCCTCCTGCCTGAGATTCCCAGGTCCTGGGGTTCTGGGTGTGTGTCACCACACTAGGTGCATCATAAATGCACTTAAATTTTGAAGTAAATACTGTTACATTTGAAGCACATGATGAAGTTGCTAGAGGTGTATTTATATTTAATGTTATTTGATGATACCAGATTTATCTAACCTTTGTGGAAAGCTACACACTTTCCCATTTTGGCAAATCCCTTGGGGTTAGAGGTCTGCAGCAAAGACAGTTTGCTGTTGGACACAGACTTGTTTATTTGGGGAAAAAACCGAGCTGGATGGTCATTTTGTGTTTTGGCCGAATGTTGCTTTCCTGAACCTGTTCTTAAAAGCACAAAACTTCTTAATCTAGCTCTCATCTACATGAGCTTTTTCTTTATTCATTATACTTTGCTTAGACTATATAGAGAAAGGCTTTAGATAAGCTATTTACTGTTCACATATTTTAATTTATAGAGACATCAATGGATTCCCGACTTCAAAGGATACATGCTGAAATTAAAAATTCACTCAAAATTGATAATCTTGTAAGTGTTTAACCTCATTTAAAGATGCTTTTAGGGCTTTTCATGATTTTATAAGTATGTAAATGTGAAGATAAAAATGGACAAGTACTAGCCATTTTGTAGTGCCATGAATTTAAAACAATCTTTGCACATGGTTTGCTCTGCGCTGGTAGTAACTCTGGACATCCCTGTTCTGTGTGAAGGATGTGAGCAGGTGCATCGAGGCCCTGGATGAGCTCGCCTCCCTTCAGGTCACCATGCAGCAAGCTCAGAGACACACCGAGATGATCACAACCCTGAAGAAGGTGAGTCACCATGGACCAGGGGCTTTCAGAAAATGTTCTCGTTATTTCTTCATAGAGAAGGAAACATAGAGCTGGGGAGATAGCTCAATGGCGTCTCGAGTTAAGTGTGATCCCCTGGATGGGGAGTGGGTATAAAAAGCCAGCAAGGAAACTTACAAATATGTATTGTCTTCTCAGATCCGACGATTCAAGGTTAGTCAAGTCATCATGGAAAAGTCCACAATGCTGTACAACAAGTTCAAGAACATGTTTCTGGTTGGTGAGGGGGACTCTGTCATCACCCAGGTGTTGAATAAGTCTCTTGCGGAGCAGAGACAGCATGAGGAAGCAAGTAAAACCAGAGACCCTGGGAGGAAAGGGCCCAGCAAAAAGCTGGAGAAGGAACAAGCAGGTAGGTGGACTTGTGAGGCCAGCCCTAGTGGGGAGTTAATTTACATGCAAAAAAATCTGTGTAAGTTGGAAATAGATCCTGAAGCTTTTTAACATCAGTGGATGAGGGCTCACTGTGCACTCAGCCGAAATGGGCGTGATTCAGGCCTTGGGCGATGGTGCCAGTGCAGTTAAGTGGTGTCCCTGCAAAGAGGAGAACACCTGACTGGAGTGTGTGGTCAGGACGGGGAACGGCTTATTGAAGGACAAGAGCAGAATGCATTCATAGTGAGTCATGAAGCTCATGAAGTCGTAGAGCTTAGTGAGGCAAGATGGCCCTGGAGGAAGGATCTTAGATAACCATAAAGCTTCAGCCCTTGTCCCAGTGAAGTTCTCTGGTCCTTCAACTACTGGTATTTCTGCACATGCATGTTTGTGCACAGCCCCCCTTACAGTGGACAGTAATCTTTTAATTAATGCAGCATCACAGATGGAAGCTGAAAGATGCTATTTCTTGGGTATTAGAAGCTGAGGTGGTGACAGTTTTACCCTCTGATGGCTCAGTGTACAGTCTCATAGAATGATTAAAAATAGTGTTCATTTAGGTCATATGTATAAAGTGTACATGAAATCAATTTTGATTTCACTCACAAGGGCCTGGTTTTGACCCTGTAAGCTTTCTCTGTGCTCTAAAGGGCAATAGCAGTAAGATAGATCTTTTAAAAGGACTCTAAAATCAGAACACTGTTGCTAATTCCAGGTTAATAACATCTTATCTGGTGGATGCTTTACTGAAAATAACATTTCAAAAGCAGTTGGAAGGGGCTGGTGAGATAGCTGAACAAACTTAATTTAAGCCTGCATTGGCAAGCACAGGGACCGGGGTGTGCTGAGCCAGCAAAACTAGTTCAGGTGTGGTGTGACACTGCCTATAAATCCCAGTGCTGGAGAGGCTGGAAACGGGAGGATCACTACAAGTCCAAGCTGTGTAGTGAGGCTGTGTACTAACTACATAAAACGGGGGGGGGGGGGGGGAAGCAGTTGCATTTTCTCATTTATTAGGCTATGATAGGTCATTTGGTCATAAACTTCCACGATTTATTGACCCCCCCCAAATGTCAGTTAACAGCAGCTTTTAACACTTGTTTTAAAATCCAGTAATAAATGCTGTCATGTCTTATAAGAAGCAGAGATTATCGTGTTGAATAATCATATTAACCATCTAATTCCTGGACCCATACACATGTGCAGTAAGCCTGTTCCTCACCGTGCTGGAGCTATACAAAGGGCCTTGGTGATGTTAGTTGCCAGGATAATGAAAGTCTTATTTCTGTTTTCTGAAATTACATCAAAACCCAATCCTAAAATTTCTGAGAGGGCTGAAATAAAAGTGTAATTTCAAATCTAAGACTTAATTATTAGAACTTGACATCCAGGTTTTATTTTGCATCTTTCTAAGACTCTTAAAAGAGTACTGCTTTACAAGCTCTAACAGAGGTTTTCTCTTTGAATCCTAAAGGATCAAAGACTCTAAATGGAGGACCTGACACTCAAGACAGCAGTCAGCTACAGCACAATGGAGACAGCAACGAAGAAGGCAAAGACAGCCATGAAGCTGGCAGTAAGAAAAAGTGAGGACATGCTTAGTGGTTCTTCAGGGGTTTCTCTTTAAACTTGAACTTGAGGAGGTTTTGCTGTGTTGCCCAACCTATCCCCCTGCTTTTGTCAAGCAGCACTGTGGGTTGTATTTTGAGTGCTTGCTTCTGTGATAAGCTTTGAAACCTTAAGAGGGGTTCTGGGGCTCACTTAGAGCTCAGGCTAAGGCCTGGAAATAAAAAAATCCCAAAAGGCAAGACTTCTTTTACTATTAATGTTGACTTGCTTTCATACTTAAATTGAGAGGATTTTACATTGTAGCATTAAAATGACTCTAATTATTTATTCGGACTGAGGCCCTTCTGCTTGGCCGGCAGGCACCTATGCCACTGAGCTATATCCCCAGGCCTCAACTGTTTTTTAAAGCTAGGATTTTGCTGTGTAGTTTAGGCTGACTTAAATTGACTGTGCAGTCCAGGCTGGTCTCTACCTTGCAGTGATCTTTCTGCCTCAGCCTCCTGAGTGCTGGAATTATAGGTATGATACCACATGTAAATTATGTATATGGAATGATGGGTAATTTTATGCCATAATTGGCTCTACCTTAACAGTTGTAAAGCTGTCTTACTAGTTTATTCATTTGAAGGATTTAGGCTTCTAATTTTATAGTATGTTGGTCTTTTTGAAAAGAATTCAGTTTAGCCAAAAACAGCCTGATGTATATAGTAGTTCCCTGAGTTATCTTACTTGGTATGCATGCTATTTTTGGAAGATGCAATATAGTAAAGAATCCTAAACAAGAAATAATGACAGTGCCTTGAGGATTTGTTTTGATTTTTTATGGTTTAAAAAATGTAATGCACAGATTTACTGCCTGATTTTCTCAGGAGAAAATCTTAATCCCAGTTGTCACATGTTCTTCTCCCTCTTTAGGCCATCCAGTGACGAGAGAGAGACCGAAATATCTCTGAAGGAGTCTACAGTAGATAACTAGGTTGATACACAGTACCTGGAATATAAAGAACATTTGAGAAGTTTGTAATAGTTTTCATTTGAAATATTTAGACTGCTGAAAGTTTTAAATTTTTATAAGTATAGGTTTTGATGTTTAAAATTTAAGGGAGAAGATACCATTACCTTTGTTTAAAAGCTATTAAACATTGCTAAGTGTACTTGTGCAGTATTACCAGCTATATTATACAGTAAATGTGGGGTAAAATCCACTTAGAAAATGTTAAACTTTTCCAGACATGGTTGTAGCATATTTTTAGTTAGTGTGTGTATGTTAATGTAATTGGTAGAACAAAGTTACATTTTTAAAACTGCTGCTTGTATAAATATTTCCCCTTTTTCAGATTCTGTGGGTTTTGTGTATAGTTTTTACAAATCTTGGATTTACCAGACTGTCTTTTCACTGTGGGTTTTGTAGAAGTTGAGCATTTTTATGGTTGATAAAATGTTACTTCTATACTAGTACTCCTTTTTATCAAAAGTTAATTTCAGTGTGCAACATTATTATGCTTCTTTGTAATGTTGTGTGGCCTGCCACTCCTTTGTGTGACAACGATATAATCAGTGGACATTGACCTGATAGTTCTGTAAGGTACAAAACTCTTGTTGACTATGGGGGTAATTTAGTTTTGTGGCTAGGGTTTCAGGGAAGACATAATGCTTCCCTGCAGAGCACAGATTGGGAACATAGAAGACTTGAGTCTGATGTTAGGGTTCTACCATCTGAGATCCTGTGCAAGGCACTAGTGTTTATTTTTGAGAACTGTCTTCCATCACACTAAGTCACAAATAGTATTTTTTTAATTGGAAAAATCTGTGATGTTTATGTGATAAAAATAAATGCTATATGAAAAGGCACTATTTGAAAGCATGGCTGTATTAGAAGGGAATTTCTATTTTCTTTCTGTCATACACATAGCAGGATTAAGTATGTTCTGATGTCTATGGACTAAATCAAAGTGAACCATACATTATTAACACAAAGTTAAGAGTTGATTAACTAAAGGGAACATTTCTAAGGTACTTTAAGTATTTGGTCAGCTAATGGTTTTCAGTAAGTAGATTTGTTCTTACACTTTAAAGTTTTATGAATATGGCAAAGTGACAATACCAGTGCTCGTGTGTGATATGCATTGTATATTTTGATCTCAGACAGTTTTCATCTGTACATAAAATGTCTGAGTTATTTCAGTCATTGGATTTTTGCTTTTGAGAGGTCTTATGATAGATCTGAGACCTGCTGTTTGAAGGGAACTCTGCTGTTATCCATATACATTATCTGTCGTGTTCGTAAGAAGTTTTAGACAGATATATTCTAGTTAAGCCATAAGTGTTGATGTGTAAACTTGTTTTGATTAAAGAATTTTTCTATCAAACTCTATTCCCAAATTACTTCCTTGTTATTGGTAGCAGAGTAAAAGGAACTATGGGTGTGCTCCTGAGCCGATGCTGTGTGGACACAGGGCTAATAACTAAGCCCTATGCTTGTGTTGGGGAACAGAACAGAAGTACTGTTCCGTTTTTCCTGGGACCAAAGAAGCCACGAATCTGTCAGCTTCTGGCTGTGTCTGCAGTGCCATGTTAACTTATCACAGCTTGCATAAGCTGCCTGAAGTTATCTTTAAAGCATAGTTGCCTTTACATTTTTCTTGTCGTAAGCTGATTCACAGGTATCAGAACTCATGTTGGCTCAGCTTAAATTGTTATATTTAATTATAAATCCACACATGAACAAATCAGTGAAAACAGCTAGCTCACACAACATAAATGTATGGGCAGTCTTTATTAGCGCACTTAGATGTTTTTGTAAAAATAAGTTTCAACTGATTGAAGGTCCTTGAAGAAATTTTAGATATACCACCTGAGAAGCTGGCTGGAAACCATTTGGCTGCAGTACCTAAAGCCTTATAGCTGCTAATGTAGCTAGTGATTTTAAGCAGTGTTATAGGCATTACCAAGTTTCACCTGACGTGTTAGGAGGTCTTAGTAAAAGCACTCCTCCCATACCTACTTACCTGGCTGAAGATGCTGAGTCAAGGTGAGGTCTGCCATTTAATCTGTCCTGAGAGCTTTCATAGCTCTATGAGCCATTTCTAAATAAGTTTTGCCCTGTTAAAAATAGCAAACCAGGGCTGGGCTTGGAGGCACACACCTGTGATCCCGGCAGGACAGTCACCCATGAGATTGAGGCCATCCTGGGCTAGCCACATAGTGAGCTCAAGGTCAGCTTTGTCATAGTAGACCAAGCCTCAAAAAATCCAAACAGAGAAGGCCAACCTGTGTGTTTACATTCCTAAGGAATGGAGCTAGTGTGACAAGAAAAGGCTTGCATTTGGGTTGTATAATAGTGACCACTGACCTTCCCATCAGCAAAATTAGAATTTCTAATTATCAGCCCAGGAATGGTATTAATGATCTTGCATGTGGATCCACTGTAATGAAGAACTAATTCATTTCTAACTACACAGGATGGTCACAGTTGAGTTCCTGATGACATTTCAGTCCTGCTGTATGTACTAAATTGGATAGTCTGGTTTTAAGTATTTAGTACAGGTTCTGCAGGGTCTCACTACACAGATCACAGACTCGTAGCAATCCTCCCATTTTCAGCTTCCCTACTGCTGGGATTACAGCTGTGCACCACCATTCCCAGTCTCAATCGCCATCTCAGCACATCTTGGGGGGGGGGGCAGCATGGCATTTGGTTATCAAATCTGGTCCTTGCAGCTACCTAAGCACGTGCTTTAATCTGCTGAGCTATCTGGCCAGCCCTTAAACTAAACTGAAATGGGCATTAAAAAACTGTCTTGGATTAGGAATTTTGTATCTTGAAAATACTGCACAAAGTTTGGGCTAGCCTGACATGCCTCTCCTCTTGTTTTTACCAGGACTCAGTAAGAAGGGTGTCTGAGGCTTTGGTGCAAAGGTTAACCTAGAGAACTAGCAGTTCCATCAATAAATGATGGAACAGGAAATCCTGCACAGTGTTGTTCTGATTTTGTCTTTGTCCACTAAAGTAAACTAGCATTATATATACATGGGATAATCTATCGTGTTAAGTAACTTCTGGAACTTGGACCAGTATGATATGAAAGTGAGTCAAAGTAAAAAGATCCTCCTTGCCTATCAATGCAAGACTTCACAGTACTATCATGCAGCGTAGGAACATAAAGGAAACGACAGTGAGACTCCGCAGGTATTAGCAACACTGGACAAGAGCACTCATGTAAGCACCATGTAAGGCAACTGTGGGTGGGCCTCTGCACTGACTATAAATCAAAGAATTAAAATATCACTAGACATACCGGAAACAGGTCCTTGTGATTTCCATGCCAGTCAGCTTAACTGAATATGTACCATTTTTAGTTTTACAAGACTTCATGAGTTTTTATTTATATAGTAAATGTCTATTCTTAGCCATCCAGAGAAACATGGAATTCAGTTGAATTTGAAAAATAACCTAGGAGAGAGAGTGAAACTTAAAATACAGTTTATAACACTGCTATAAACAAATAGCCAGGTGTGATGCACACGTCCAGCCCCAGCACTTGAGAGGCTAAGATTGCTGTGAGCTCTGAACTATAGTAAGACACTGTCCCCATCTAAAAAAATTAAACTACTACAGTATCAAATATATCCCAAAAATATTTCTGTAAGGAAGCTTATTGAAAGTTAAAAGTTTACTATTTTCTCTGACCCAGAAGGAAGAGTATAAGTAGAATTACTATAGCAAAAGGACTGGAAGAACAGGAGCCAAACCAATAGGACCACTGCCTTTTTTGCTCATAGAATACTGTTGCATACCCAGTAGTTCATTGCCCAAAACATAAGTGAAGCAGAGGTTTCTTTTAACAAGTTATATTGATACTTTAAATTTGATATATGATACAAAGTTTTAAGTGAAACTTCATTTTTAGTAACACTTTGGTGAATACAGATATGAGTATATTCTCAAGATCTTGTTACATTAAGACTGCCTTGTATGCCAAGTTCCTATCAAACCAAAAGCTGAATGACAAAAGATCTCTGTATTATTAAATTACACAACAGCTGTTCTTAAATTATGAGGCAAGTAAGTATTTCCTCTTGTCTATGCATTCCCCCTACTTCTCATTACAGCCATTCAAAGAATCTTTACCTTGGAAGCACCACAGTAGAAGGGTGTAGCTCTCATTCTTCAAGCATTTTTTAAAAACACTTTCGCCACCATGTGATGAGCCATTAATTGAATTCTGTCATCAGCAAAATCACTTAGGATATCCAGGATCAGAATCAATAGATAAAATGACCTATGTATTTCATTTCCATAATTCAGTAAGTTAACTCAAAATGAGTAAAAAGCAAGTAAAGATAAACTGGAATAAATACTATAAAATTTAAAATACTTATGGATCATTGGACTTTTTTTAATTAAAGGTTCCAGGATCAACGTAAGGATAAGCAAGGAATTCTCCTAGCTTGTTGCCTTCTGAATCATAATGGAGCATTCGGAAGCAAACATCACAAAAGAAACATGGGTCCTCTGGTGCAAAACTGTCACTGTTCGTCACCCATCTGTAGTTTTTAAGAAAAGAAGTACATCGTTACAATCAAGTTTTCCATGCTGCTGTAATTCCAAACCGGCCTGCAGTAATAGGTTCACAGCATCCCCACTACTGTCTTCCCCAACCCACAGCAAGGACATCAATGCAGTGGATCACAGCTGCACTATACCACCTTATGGGATCTCCTCTTTAATACAGTGTAAGTGAATTCAACCTGAACCCCAGCGTGTCCTCCATCCGCTGCGCCACAGCTGACTTCCAAGGAGGGCGCAGTTATTTTCCTTGAATAGGCAATGTTGAAAACTCATCATAGAAATTACTGCTCCAGGCATCATACACTTTCGCTTAGTATAGTTTTTAAAAATTTCATTTAATTGATGAATACTGGGGCCAGGGAGATGGCTCAGTGGAATAAGCACTTCCCTGGCAAGCACGAGGGCCTGAGTTCAATCCCCATTAACACGTATTTATAGGATATAATATTCTAATATATATGTAAGTGCATAATGAAGAAGTCATAGAAGTATTTATATCTTGAACTGTCACTTGTATATGGTGGGAGTCTTCAGACTTCTAACTATTTTGAAAGCACATTGTAGACGCTTGTTCCCTTACTGTGCTGGGGCAAGACATTTGACCACAAGCGCCACTTGGACAAGCACTAACTCATCTACCTACTGGGTAAATAGAGCTGGTCAGCTGGAAATCATCTGTTTTACTCCCGTAGAGTCAAGGATAAAACCTTAAAATCTAATCCTGAGTATGTGAATAAAATATGGACATTTTTCATCTGACACTTTTGGACTGAAGGTGTTAACGTGGGGTGAAAAGACTATTTTCCATATTTCATGGAGTGTCTGTCTGCTTTTCATATCCCTTGATTTTCACTCTGAAAATCCTGACCCTTGGGAAAAGTAGATTGTGGTGGAATCTACCAAACAAACTAAAGACACTAAATTCCTTCCTATTCTTATGAGCAGTTCCCATAATTTTTTTGTCTCTTGACAAACGCTAAGTCAAATCTTACAGTCTGAACAGGCAGAATTAATAAAAGGAAAAACTTTCTCAAAATACTCTGACCCAGCCTGTGGGGTGTTAGGGTACTCTGCTACTGACAGGAAGTTGTGGGAGGAAGCTAGTTTTGTGAACTACTGGCAGGAGGTAGAGAACATGGCCCCATGGGCACTATCTCAGCCTTGTAGTCTAACTCCAGGACTTGCTACACAACTGTACCCCAGCACTCTGGAGGCGGAAGCAGTAGGGTCCCCATGATCACCCTGAGTTCACCCGCCAGACCCTATCTCAAAAAGCCAAAACCCAGACTAACTTTGCAAGAATAAATGTTTACAATGTAGAAGGCCCCTAGGTTCAATCAAAACCAAACTAAAATCCACTAGCCTTAGCGCCCTGAACAGTGCAGTACTATGCTACTGTTCACTTACAAACTGAAGTACAAGTCTGCAGATCAAGAATGGAAAACAAACCCCACAGTACTTACTAGCTGACAACCAATAGTTCCCAATGAAAAAGTACCACTCACCTAGCCGTATACATTTTACAGACAAAACATTTTCTGGTCCACAACCAGTGTTTCTTGGTGAGAAGAGGATAAAGTGTTCTGTCGAGGCAGTCATCGTAATGCACAAGCCTTTTTTGTTCAAGAGAAAATGAAATTCAGGTGTCAGGGTGCCAGTTTTTATGACATATACGAGTTGAACACATCTGTCCTTAACATTAAGAACACAGTTTGTTTTTTTTTTTCAATTTTTGCTCATAAAACTTTAGATAAGGGCCAAGTGAAGCTGAGGCAGGAGGATCGCTAGGAATCTGAGGCGAGCCTGGGCTGCATAATGAGTGCAAGGCCAGCCTGAACTACATACAAGACCAAAGATAAAAAAAGTAAACTGATTCATTGCACCAAGTTTGCCCAACTTGTTCCCCAAAATCTTTCTATAAAAAAATATTTTGCACTAAACAAAGACTTGTCCGCTCTCTTCATGCTGTGGGCACATGCTTCTTAGATGTACTCATCAGAAAACCCACGACACAGTACCAAAGGGAACGTGGTTGGGCAAGGCTACTCGGGGTTGTTGTTATATAGATCTGGCTGGTCAACTTTATCAGAAACCCAAATCTGGGTCCTGATCTGACTTGGTAGGGCTTAATTATAAAACTGAATGCAGAATTAAAAACCAAAGGGTTAAGAGATCAAGTGGAAGTCACTGTCCCCTTTCTCCCACTATCAGCTGCCCTTTGGGGTAAACCCCTTAAAACCACAAGAGGAACAGCACAAGTTCATCCTAAAGGTCCCAGTGAATGCTATTAAGTTCATCTCTTTTAAATATGGGTAGCAACATATGAAACTTCATAAAATCATCAAATTTATTAGATGAAAATGGCCTACTAAAATTACCTGTTAAGACTTCCCAGAAAAATATTATGAATTCTTTTTAACTATTGCTTTCTCTTTAGCACTAACTTGTTTCTTTTATTTACCACATTATCTTGTTCCTTAAGAACTGTGTTTTTTATTTTTAGCCTAACCAGGACCATCAGAGAATGGTGGATCATCATCCTCTTTACAAAAAAAAAGGGGGGGGGCGCCAGGGAGATGGCTCAGTGGAATAAGCACTTCCCTTGCAAGCACAAGGCCCGAGTTCAATTCCTGGTTCCGCCAATCAAAACAAAAACAAACAAACAAACAAAAAAAGACCACAGGTGATGGTGCACTTTGCAGAGGAGAAGTGCTGAAGCTTACAGCCTGCCGTGTGTATCATGGCGTCACCTGTCTAGTTTCCCATCTTCTCCTTCAGCAAGGTGAACAACTTCCTGTAGGAGATCCGGGGTAGGACTACAGGTTTCCATGTTGGCGAGGAACACTCCGCCTGTGCCCAAGCTGTGACATTTCCTACCACGAAATGACTATCAGGTGCGCTTCGTCTCTACTGCAGTGGTTCTTCCCTTTGGTTTTGTTAACATGATCATGTCCGCCGCGGGTCACTGAGGTACCACAGCTTTATTCATACACGACGCTTCCAGGTGGTAAAAATCAGGAACCTGTCCCAAGTTCTGGTGGCGTTGATGTTTTTGTTAAAACCTTTCAGAGGACTTAAGACAGCAGAGTGGTGAGCCACAGAGAAAGCACCCCCGGGTCAGGAAGCAGCTGAAGCGCAGACAGACAGAAAGGCGGCCATGGCGCCCTCTGCCCGGACCGAGGCACGGAGGCCTGAGAGACGCGGGAAGTCTGCACAGCGGCAGGGCGGAGGGGGTGCTCGGTGCTCTCAGCCTGCACCCCAGGCCTGAAGGGTAGGTTCCCCTCCTGAGGACGCCCCTGCGGGCCTGCGAGCCGAGCCATACCACCAGGATTGTCTCCATCAGTGGGGGGGAAGTGGGCTTTTCCTTTCACTCATTTGTTTTCGGTTGTGGTTTTCTTTTTTGTTCTCTTGTAGCTTTATTTTCTCTTGTTATTTTCTTTCGTTTATCTTGCTGTTAAGTGTGGACGTGGTCTAGCCTCTAGGCGGTGGTGCGCCTGTTTCTCCTTTCATTTCCTCCTCTTTCCCTTTTGCCTTTTTTCTGCATCAGTTTCCCCAAGTTTGCGAGAGCCCAGGCGCCCTCCAGCCCCACTTCTAATCTCTTCCACTTCTTTTTTCCCCCCTAACCCTCTAACCCCTGGGGTTAAAACTGGCATTAACAATTTCTATATTGCATGTAATTTTCTGGTTTTAGATTTTATTGTTTAGCCACAAATCTACTTCATACAGTTAAAAGCAGTGAATCTGATGCTATTGTGATTGCTGATGGTACCGCCTTGGCCAAAAGTGACATAACTGCTCTAACCAGCTGTTCCTCCTGATGTTCCAAGCCTGAGACTGCCTACAAGTCATAGAAAATACTGTGGCACAGGGCTGGACCAAGCGGGCAGCAACTTCTCATCCCCACCAAATTGAAGACAGGATCTTGCAACAGACTTAACATCCAAAACCCAGCTGAACCTCAGAGATAACTGGAAGTAGTCACTCCTAAGGGCTCTAAACACTAGCCTTAAAGCAATCTGCCCAGGCAGTTTACAAGCATCGCCCCAGGATTTAAGCTTAAAAAAAGAAATAAAATGAAAAGACAAACCAGATGCAACCTCAGACATCAGTTCTCACCACAGGCAAACTGGGGGCAATGAGGAGGGACAACCCAAAAGCACCCACCTGGCCCCTCTGAAGTGGCAACAAAGCAGTCGAAAGAGGTTGTACAAAAAACTCATAATTTCTCAGATACCTGCCACAATGAAAACTGCGCTCCATGACTCAAGCAGATATACAACATGTTTACCAACATATGTGTGTTGGACTGTGCTTGCGTCCTTAGTGTGAATCTCACCCGACTGTGGTCCATGATTTTATTAACATGCTGCTGATCATGCCTTGATCATGTTTTCCTGAGGTGACAGCGACAGTGTGTTCTTCAGGGATATTCCCTGGGAGTTTTCTTTTCATTGTTGAGTCCTTATCTGGCTTTGGTGTCAGTGTACTACTGGCCTGATAAAATGAATTTGGAAGGATTTTTTTTTTCTCTGTCCTTTTCAGTCTTCTGAAAAGTGAGAAGAACGGGTGTTCTTTAAATGTTTGGTAGAAAACAATAATGAAGCCACTGAGGTTCTGCGCTTTACTTTGTGGGGAAACAGTTTATTTGATTAGTGTGAATTTACAATATAGAATAGCGGTGTTTATTTTTATTTTTTGTGGTGCTTATTTTTTTCGTCGGTTCTAGGGAGCTAACATAGGCTCTCATGCCCATAGAGGAGTTATTGCTGACCGCCCCCAAGTCCCAACCTCTCTCTGCACTGTATCATGAAGCAGGCATGTTTTCCCTCATTTCTGTGAAAGAAGGGGTTATCTAAAATGTAGGAGCATTAGAGCCACAAAAGGACTGGACACAGTCCTAAAGGGCACTGAACCTAACAGTCAGGGCTCTCCTGGTTCCCGCCTCATCGATCATCCTGGTAAGCAACTTACACCTGCAGTGTGTAAGGGCTCAAACCTGCAATCCTCCTGCCGCAGGCTTTTAACTGCTGGGATTATGACTATGGGCATGACTAGGACTTGCTTTTTTAAAAAATTTACTTGACGTCCATCTATAGATTATAATTTTGATGAATAGTTAATGTTCAAGTCTTGATGAGTTTTACTTCCACCTATGCCACTCTTTCCTTTTACTGCATAATACTTTGTTTTCTAGCTATTAATCTCTCCTGTTTGCATCTGCTTAATTTGCAATGCCTATCACTGTTTTCTGACTGGTAAACCTAACGGCCCATACAGGTTAAGCACCAACAGGTCTTCAGTTTCTACTTCCTTCCAGATGATCCTCCTGAGTTCTTGTGGGCAACTGGCTCTAGCCTCTGGGCCAAACTCTTGTCTAAGTTTAGTAAGAGGCCCTCATACTGGGATTTCCCTTCCCATTATTCTGAGAACCGTCTAATTACCTATTCTGTACTACACCCACATCTCTATCATGGGTTACTCTCTGCATGAACTACTTCCTGGAGAATAGCTAGATACAGGACATAAAATTTTGGAGACTGGCCATGAAGAACCAAAAGTGAAAGAGACTTTCTAAAAGCATCAGTTTCTGCTACTGGTATCAACATTGTCATATCACTAAAAACTTGAAAAGGTCTTTCAGAATGAATCCAACATTACAGCAAGGCTTATTCCTACATACTGGTACTTCTTTATTTGGTACAGGGTCTCACTATGCAGCTCAGACTCATAGTGAACCTCCTGTTTTCAGCCTCCCCAGCACTGGGAGACAGATGTGTGCCACCATGCCTGGTCTCTGTGACCAGCTCAGAGGGTCCAGGGGTGGGGCTTGTGCAACCTGTGTTGTTAAAGAGATCCAACTCAGTCCCTGTGCTTGCCTAAGCAGGCACTTAGTCTTCTGAGCTATCTTGCTGGCCCCATACTGGTCCTTCTTAAAGGAAGATTTCCATAAGAGAATCAATACAGTAGTATGGTGAAAAAGAGCTATCATCACCTCTATAAAATATCAAGCTAAAAACCAGCCCCTGTCACATGCCTAACTTGTGTGTGTAAGAGACACAGGGTCTTACTATGCAGCTCAGGCTGGGCTTGAGCTTACTTTGTAGCCCAGGCTAGTCTCAAACTTGCAAAACCATCCTGCCTCAGCATGTACCACCATGCCCAGCACTACATCTAATTTTAATCTTTATCAAAGCATTTAAAAATTTACATTTGTCAAATATTAGAATTTTCTTTCCCCAGTTCTCTTTTATTTCTCTATTTTTTGACAAAAAGATTTAGAAATAAGGCTGGAGTGTAGCTCAGTTGCAGAGCACGTACCCAGGCAAGCAACAGACCCTGGAACTCAGCTCCAGCACCACAAACAGAGCAAACAGAAGGAGGGCCAGAAAGGAAAGAAACAGTGAAACCCAGGGATACAGCTGCGACTCTGCAAAGCAGTCAGCTGCCACACACAAAGTAGATGCAATCCTGGGGCAACAGTATTATTTATATGCAGGAAAATGTAAAGTGTTTAGAGATTTTTCAACCCTCTAGTTAATAAGTATTTCTCACATATTTGTCCAAAAACTTCATAATAGAAGATACAAACAGATCCAAAGGAAGAGCTGGTCATGCTAAGAACAATAGAAATGTGTTGCTGTTCCCAGTGCTAGCTACAGTGATGGTTCTTTTTATTAAAAATATTTATTTTTTTCCCCCTTTTCATGTGTTAGGTTGAACCTAGGGCATACTAGGCAGCCTTCTATCACTGAGATTCACACCTCCACTATTAACTGTACTTTTACACCATGAATTAGAAAAACAAAAATAGAATGACAAAGAATTCTGAGTGCTGCCACCTACCTTATGTCTGTAATGACAACAACATGTTCACAGTCTCCCTGATGACAGTATAAGTAAGGAAACCCCAGCTTAATGTTGAGGTCATTGAAGGTGAAGTCTTCCATTCTAGCTGTCTGAAACTTTCCATAGCCTCTATCATGTGACTCGGACCACTCGATGATAGTTCTGAGGGGAGAAAAAGGCCAGGATCCGTCAATGCTTCACAAAGACTAAAGTCTGCGATGTATCCCGGCTGGCCCACAGGCAGACGACAGCTATCTTTACAGCAGGACCACGTCGGTGTGTGCATTCTGCAGTTAAGAACACTGCCCTTCTCTTCATGTATCAGACCAACAGTTCTCACAAGCATAGTGCCTGACACCAAAAGCATCTCTGTAGTAATACTGCCTGCCTATTCCAACCCTTGTCCTAACAAATAACCAGCTTGCTAGAAGCTATGTTCTGCATACCGTTTTAGCTTGACTACACAACATTTGACAATACCACTCATTTTATTCTGGACATTATTTTTCATAGTCTTATGTTAACATAAGATTAACAAATATACTTCAGTTTTAATTTCTAATATGCCACGTATTAACTTATAACTCACACAAGGCCCCGTCAGAACTCTCATTTATACTGCTAAGAAGGTTGAAACCAAGTCTGCAAAACTGCTGTATTAAAATATAAAAATGTCAGGGGCTGGGGAGATGGCTCAGTAGAATAAGCACTTCCCTGGAAGCGCAAGGGTCTGAGTTTAATCCCCTATTTTGCAAAAAAGTAAAAACATTAAAAATAAAAAATATAAAAATGCCCACAATGAAAACACATTTTTATATAAACACTCAAAAGGTCTATACTCATTCTGAGGCCACTTTCATATGTGATACAGGTTCATTCAGCCAGGAAAACAGAAAAAGCAGTGAAAAATTAATTAACTACTATCATTTAAAAATCAGAGATTAGGAGTCGGGCGTGGTGGCGCATGCCTGTAATCCCAGCACTAGGGAGGCTGAGGCAGGAGGATTGTTGTGAGTTCGAGACCAGCCTGAGCTACAAAGTGAGCTTAAGGCCAGCCTGAACTTTATAGTGAGACCCTGTCTCAAAAAAAAAAAAAAAAAAATCAGAGATTAATATTTAATTTTTAGGTGCATGTAACATTGACTACAAAATTTATAAATAATTCCTTGACAAAGATTTTTAATAATGTCATATGTAGTGATGTCACTACTGAGAAAGCAGAAATATAAAACATTTCAGGAAGTTTTTTGGAAACTATACCTGCTCAAATCTCTGCATTCTGGGTATCTTTTGTCATTGTAAAATGTTCCTTCAAAATAAAAGAAGGCAGATTTGTACAGGTCCTACAACAAAACACACAATATGGAGAAAAAGTCTGTTTAGTAATTAGGAAATTATTCATTCAAAATTTATAACAAATTTATCAAATCAAGCATATATTCTAGTGACACTGAAATTTCACAGAATCTACTCGGTATTCATACATATACCTAAAATTTAGCCAGACAAGGTAATGCACGCTGTAATTCTAACACCCTGCCACAAATTCCCAGCCAGTGTGGGCTACACAGTGAGTTTCAGGCCAGCCTAAACTACAAAGCAAGACCCTAGCTCCAAATAGTGAACAAACTGATGGGAACCTGCTGTATGTCAGGTATTACAATAGTCATCAAGGTTAAATATGTAGACAGGACTTCTGTGACTATATCCAATTTTTAGGTTTGATTTAAATCTGTGATTTATGAAAGGAATTCAATTAGAATATAAATAAACTTGCGTTATTTTATAGTATAAATACAGGCTGTCACAGTTACTTTGGGTTCAAGAACTAAAAACAAAGTCCCATCAAAGACTGTTTCCACAGTAATAATATAAAAAGATCACCGAGGTTTCTTTTCTGGAATGTTTGAAAAACTTCTTTCACTCCCTATGGTGTGGGAGAGATCCCTACTCTGAGCTATGCACCTCACCCCATAGCCCTTCCAAATGTGTGTACAAAATTTCACTTTAAATTTTCAGTAACTCTTAGCACAGAGAATGTGAATTTCACCTCCAACTTGAGCAGTTCTGCCCACGGCTCCGCAGCAGCGGGAGCGTCTGCTCTCAATCTTCAGGCTCTTAGCCTTCAGCTCCCTGGAAGACTGCCCAAGCCTCACTGCACAACAGCACCACAGAAACACCCAGCACCAACACTCAGCACAGACAGCAAACGAGAACCTCAGGATACAGCCCTGGCCTCTCTACCAAAACCGTACAGGCAGATTTGAGAACCACTGTGAGGAGCTTCCCTCTCCAGAAGCAGACGCCTACACGAGCATCAGGGGACGTGATTTTTCTCAACGGCTTTCATGTTGCTGGTAGTGCACACGTAAGTAGGGTCCTCACATGCAACTACACCTCCAAACCTTTTTAAGTTTGAGACAGAATCTCACTAAGTTGCTCAGGCAAGGCTTGAACCTGTGCTCCTCCTGCCTCACCCTCCCACGGTGCTGGCTTTTAGGCATGAGGTATCAATCGCAGCTAGTTTACTAGCTTTGCCTCAGAGTACGTAACCATCTTTTCTCAAACCTCAAACTGAGAATGCTATCTGCCGTGGTATCTTCCATGACTGCTTTTTCACATACTAAATCATTTTACCCTAATAATATATTTCTTTCTTCTTTTTCTTTTTTTTTTTTTGGTACAGAACCAGGGATTGAACTCAAGCCCTTGCACTTGCCAGGGAAGTGCTTATTCCACTGAGCCATCTCCCCAGCCCCAATTTCTTTCTTCTTGAAGCTTCTATTTTTCTTTCATTCTTTCTTTTGTATTTTTTTTAGGGAAGGGTCTACAGGGTGTTCAGAGTCTCATTACAGATTGGACTCGGACAACCACTAGGAAGATAACAAGGTAGCAAGTATTAATTATTGAATTTGTGATATAATTCAGCTATAAAAAAATAAGATACGTATACAGCTACACTCTCTTAATTCACTGATTAGAGACATCTGCCATAATAATGTAAGTATATCATGTATGCACCTTGTACGATACAAAGTTTGCAATGTATTAATTTATTGAATCTGTCCTGTTAATTTGTCTTGAAACTGTCTCACTGCTATTTGTTCTTCAATAAAAAAATAAATAAACATTAAAAAAAAAATAGATTGCACTCTCAGTGATTCTCCTGAGACAGCCTCCCAAGAGCTGGGATCATAGGTGCATGCCACCATGCCCAGTCTCAATTGCTGTCTCAGGGCACCCCAAGGGCAGAGCCAGCAGGCTTGGGATTGCCCCGACCCCAAGCCCCCACACAGGTGTTTTAATCTGCTGAACAGAAATATATGGCCAGCCCTGACTTATCTGACCAGCCCTCTGGGCTATTTGGCTGGGCCTTCTAGTTTTCTTAATCTTTTTTACTCCTCTGATGAATCATCTTGCATCTTACGCCTGTGAGTTCTGCTGTTCACCCCCTGAACCTCACTCACTGGTCCCCTCACGTAACCGGGAGAAGATCCATTACACTCCACACAGGTGGCCGCGGTAGTGTATAATGGCCTGGTGTGGTGGCGGACACCTGTGATCGCAGCGCTTGGGAGGCTGACGCAGGACTGCCGTGAGATTGAGGCCAGCCTGCACTACACAGAGGCAAGATCAGCCGAATTACCCAGGGAGACCCTGCGTAAAATGAAAGAAGAAACAGTGTACTGTACGTGTTAATGACACATTTGCCTGCTACAATATAAGATTATCACTTCGCATACTTCTACATCTTCAAAGTGGTAAGCAAGCATCTAAAACAGATTTAATACTACCTTAATTTGAGCACAAAATAAAGTATATAAAATTTTGTTCAAAACACTTCTACTGAACATCATATTATATGATTTAAGCAACTTAATACCCATTGACACAATTATTATAAAGTGAATGGTTTATTCAAATGGCACCCATTTGTGACCTCAGCATACCTCACTAACAGTGAGTTTTAATTTTCAGTGGGAACCAGACCCATTATCTCTATCCTAGTTGTGCCAAATACTCTTGCGCATACCTGCAGGCAAGACAGCTTCTCTCGTACTATGGGGTCCTAAGCCGGTGGTCTCTTGACAGGGCTGCATCAGTAACAACTACTTGAGCCTGCCCTCAGTTAAGGCTGGGCCCTCTGCTTGAGCAGGGAGCAGTCACTCCTAAGCACATCTCCCTCCCACAAATCCCTGCACTGTAGCGAGCACTGCGTACCAGCGGGGCCAGCCCCCCACTGTCTCCCTGTACTGTCTAGTGCTGTCCCTGGACTTCCTGGCCTGTCTGACATGGGATGCAGCAGTCTCAGCTGATGCCAGTCTCATACTGGTGTAGTGTTCGCATGCTCACGCTCCTGAAGTTTGAAAGCAGAGGGTATGAACAAGTCAAAGCTACAGTGCGGCTGGGCACGGGGCGGTGGAGTGCATGCTCGGCAGATGAGACCCAGGAAGAACCTCTCTTCCCTACTCCCTGAATAAAGGCTACTGTGAGGATAGACTGAGTGAACATGGAAAAGTCAGCAGGTCCCTATGACCTAAGAAGGATGTGGCAGTAGAAAATCAGAGAAATACACGAGATGAGGAAATCAAAACAGAGTCTTGCCGCTGTGGAAAAGCTCTGATAATACAGGGGAGGAACAGGCAATAGTTTCGATGGACTCGCATGGAAGAGGCCTGTACGAGGGCACTGATACACCTGCTGGTGTTATTGAATGTGGCCTTTCCTCACATTCATCTGGGGAGGGTCACCTTACTTTGCTGATGTGCTCCGGGGCTTCATCAGGAGTGTTGCTGAATTCACCGCCAATCTGGAGGTCGCTGACACAGCAAATGGCATCCCTCAGTTCTGTGAGCTTCTGCCTCCCCAAAACCAGCATCGTCTGGTAGGGCTTATGTTCTTTATGCTAGAAGTCAAAGGGCAAATAAATGTCTGCCTACAGACAAAGCAATTAAATTGTAAACTCCATCATGAGTAGATCTAAAGGAAGTTAAGTGATTTTGTAATAAGTTGCTATCACAATTGATTTATTTTTTCTTTTCTTTTTATTTTTTTGTCTTTTTGAGACAGGGTCTCACTATGCAGTTCAGGCTGGCCTTAAGCTCATTTTGTAGCTCAGGCTGGTCTCAAACAACAATCCTCCTGCCTCAGTCTCCTGAGTGTTGGGATTACAGGCCTGGGCCACCACGCTCAGCTTGATTGTTTTCTCTTATTTTCCCAATATACCATCAGATTGACCCAAGGTCAGTGAAACAACCACAGACGAATTTTGTGCCGGTAGTGGGGACCCAACAACACAGGCGCTGCTGAGGTTTCTAAAAGGTTCACCCTCACCACTTTATGCCACCTCACTGGAGTTATTCAGACTAACCACTTGGAAACTGTTAACCTTGCTGTATTCTGCTTTTCCTGTAAGACCTTCCCATGGAGGACCACCTGGGTGACTCCCTTGAAAGAAGCCCAGCCATCGCTACTCAGCTGAACCTACCCCCAACTCCCATGTCCTACTGTGTGCACATCTGGCTAGGACTTGTCCTTATCCCCTCAGTTGGCTCTGAGCAATGCAGATGGGCCCAGCGGAGGTACTGATGTGCAAATAGTCTCTGAAGCAAGGTGACAAGGTGGCGTTTCCTGACCCCCTTGGAGGCCACAAAGCATGTGTGTGCAAGGGAAGACAGGGAGCAACACACCATGCTGTCAGCTGGGATGGGGCCTTGAGAAAGAGGCTGGGACTCCCTAGGGCATAAAAGATGACACTGCACATCCTTATCCGCACACTGCAATGGTGAGCTCAAGCCTGCCCAGCCTACTCTCAGCACTCACGGACTCCTGCCACTCACAGTCCCTTCTTTACAAATGAGTAACATCCAGGTTTAGCCTGGGTTGAGGCCTTTGTTCTGGATAGCTGTCATCATGCTGGGCATAGGACCCTTTGGCTCCCACAGCTACAAATCCACCTTAATGTCTCTATTCTCACCATGGGTTGCACTGAAGTGGTAGACCGGAATTAACTCACTAGAATTCCAACAATTTTTCCATGGGATTACAAATACAAACTTCCCCAACCATAACAGGGCCCAAGAAAGGCTCCCGATGCCCTTCCGAAAGCAATGGTCCTGTGTCTTCCCCTTTTCTCTACCTCTGGCTGAGGTGGTGCTTGTCCCCATGACATGACCCTGCATGGTGTGATGTGCGTGCTCCTCTTAGGAAACCTATGTATTATGATAAAACCCTGACAGCACCGACCTCTGTGTCCCTGCTTGATCACCTTCATAAATTAAAATTCCATGGGTAAAACTGAAGACACTTGCCAAAGAACTCTCCTAGTTTAACCAAAGTCTATAATTATGATGACACTAAACTGACACTAGGACTAAGAGCTCTTGGAATATAACCTCACCCCACAGCACTAACTTCCTTAAGGTTGTATCATCAGAGCCAGTCCACTATAGCCTACCCTAGTGGTATACACACAAAGGTTCTTTTATTTTCTGCGGTGGTTTTTTTTTTTTTTTTTTTTTTGTAATTTGAGGTCTAAAAATTAAGGTAATTAAGTATATTCCACAAAATTCATTAAGTCCTACTTATGTGTAAGTGGAATTTAGGTCCAGTGATAGAAAGTTCAGTCAGACCTTCTCGAAGTTTAGGACACACACTTTGAGCTAGATGGGCTTTTTATCTGAGCCTCTTAAGAAATTCCTAAGGGTGGGGATGGAGCTCAGTACAGAGCATTTCCCAGCCCTGCAAAACAACACCAAACCAAACCAAACACCCACCTGTATAAGCCTGACTTGTGAACTTTATGCCTTTCATCAAAGAACTCTCTTTGGCTAGTTCATCCACTCCTCTACTAGCCACCCAGTTTGTCAAAAATTCACAGAATTAAACTCATTCTGGATTTAAATATACTTCTAGCTGCTTCTAGTACAGAAATCAAGTATTATTCCAACAATGTAACTGTTACCCTTTTAGTGAAGAAATGGTTTAAAACTGGCTTTATTGTTAACATTCCTTATGTAAACAAAGACTTTCAGCTCTAAAATAAGATGTTAGGTAGATAGCTTATCTATAAGGAGCTATTTAAGGAATTAAAACCTGACCTGGGGGCCGGGGAGATGGCTCAGCAGAATAAGAGCTTCCCTGGCAAGCGCAAGGGCCTGAGTTCAATTCCCAGTTCTACCAAAAACAACAACAACAACAAAAAACTCACCTGGAGCCCTTATTGGAAATTATCTTATTTGTGACTGCATAAAGATCTGATTACTTACCTTATGAAATATAATGGGGTACAAGATATTCACAGATAGGATAAGCTCGCCCTCTTCAACCATGTCTTCTGGATTTTCAGGCTTTTTCCCCATTGCATGTGACTCCTGAAATAAAAACAAGACCTCACTCAGATGCTAGCTCGGGATCTGTGGTTTAATGGCAATTAGGAAGGCTTGAGTCTGACAGCTCTAGACTGACATCTAATTTGACTTCAGGAGAATTATTAAAACTCCCCTAAGCTTTAGCTTCCTCTTCAGTTTACTGATGTTATGACTCCTGCTGAGAATGGAAACACACATCATCTAATAAGGGCTAGGCGTACTGCTCAGTGGTGCAGCATCTGCCTACCATGGACAGGGCTTTCAATTGGCCCCCAGCACTTCAGATTTGGGCTCCTTCCACTCTGGAGAAGTTCCTCACAGAGCGGCACTGACCTTGCGATTTTGCCAGCAGCGCATCCAGTAGCAACCCTGAGGAGCACTGCATGGCAGCGGCCTTCAGTACCTTAGAAAGCTGGAGAGGATGAACATCAGGTTCTGTCACTGGGATGGCCCTTTGTTTAAAGGCAATGGCCAATGATAAACCACTTCAGGCTCTGAGCCTAGTCCACTGCTAGTTTCCTATCCTAGCACTGGTAGTGTGTGAAGAAATAAACTGTGGCGTTCCAAAAACAAAACAAAACAAATGTACCCAGTATTCCTGCTTTGTCACGGGCAACTAAGCCCTCCATGCTGATGAGCCCATTAGACAGATGTTTTGTTTATTTTTTGCAGTGCGGGGGAGCAAATCCAAGGCCTTGCCCATGCCAGGCAAATACTGTGCCACTAAGTTATCCCTCTCCTAGATGATACAGGCACTCATTCCCAGCAAGTCATAAACTCAGCAATTTGCTTTTTTTTCAAAGATGAAGCTAAGGCTTAGAAAAGTAACAGTGTTGAAAAATCCCAAGCAGTGCTAACCCTCAGCAAGAAAAAACACACTTGGTATGTCCCTATCAAAACTATGAAGCACAAGCAACAGGAAATTATGGCCTATTCACAGGAAAAGAAGAACTGATAGGAAACTCACACTGCAGAGGCCCAGGCACTGACATTATTAGCTAAAGAGGTTAATGAATTACTCCTACATGCAAAAGTGAGGCTCATAAATAAAGATGTTGAGTCAGCTCTCTCAAATGTGTTCAGTGAGCTCAAAGAAACCTTAAACAACTATAGGAAACCAGGCTCCTCAACAAACTTACCACCATATTTCTCAACAGGAACCAAGAGGGCAAGAAATGACTGCAATGACACACAGAAAGCCCTAAAAAAAACACTGCTGACCAAGAAATATGACAAGGGCATGGTGGCACAAGCCTAGAGCCCCAGCACTCAGGAGGCTGAGGCAGGATGATCACAGCAAGTTCAAGGCTAGCCTGGGAGACAAATGCAATGCAATCCCTAACAAAATGTGAATTTTTTTGGTCTAAATAAAACATTAAAAAAAAAAAATACTTTCTACAATTCATACGGGATTTCAAGGGATTCTGAATAGCCAAGACAATCTTCAAAAATTAAGTCTCACATTTCCTGATTTCAAAATTTACTACAAAGTTACAGCAATAAAAACAGTGCAATTCCAGTATCAGACTGGACAGAAGAAAAGGCCAACCAACTGCCTACAAGGGTGCAAAGGCATTCAACAAGGAAAGGCAGTGTTCCCAGCAAATAGTGGTGAGAAGCATGGGATAGACTATGGAAAAGATCAAAGTTGAACTGAACACTCCCAACCTGACCCATGGGGCACTGAGGGGAGGAAGTCAAAGACCATGTAGCTGATTTACACAAAATGACAGAAGAGACAGAACAAAACAAAAACAGCAGTAAGGTGCTCAGCAAGCTCAAAGGTGACAGAACTAAACAGAAAATGCCTTAAAATGATCTGAAAGTTTACAGAAAATACTAATAAAAAGCTAGCTGGGCTAAACAACATGATAAAAAAAAAAAACATGGCCGGGGAGATGGCTCAATGGAATAATCGCTTCCCTGGCAAGCGCAAGGGTCTGCGTTCAATCCCCAGTTCCACCAAAAAAGAAAAACAAAAACAAAAGCACAACACACACACACACAAATAACCAGTTTAGCGAGGAATTAAGAGTACATAAAAATCCAAATTAAAAATTCTATTGAAAGTATGAACCGCAGAAGTAACCACTGCAAGGACGAAGTGTTGGAACCAGTCAGGGCTAACACATAGGACATATACTCAAGAACATGGAAATGGGTTCTGTGCTGCTACAGACACAAGGCAAATCTAAGATTAATTACAATTAGTAAAAAATCAGAAGACAGCACAAAGGGCATAAAAAGCTTTTTAAAAAAGTAATTAGCAGAAAATTATCCAACTACAAAGAATTTAACGTACAGAGAAGTTAAGCTTACACTCCCCAAACAGCCATAATCAAAACAGAATTGCTCCATAACACATTATAGTCAAAATTCCAGAAATTCAACATAAGAACATATAGCTCAGTGGCATAAGCACCTGCCTGGCAAGTGCAAAGTCCTGAGTTTGATCCCCTGGTACTACCAAAAGAAAAAAAAAAGTCTTAAAAGCTCTTACAGAAAAACTCATCTATCACTTAAAAAGATAAACCCATTAGTTACAACAGACAGCTCAACTCACACCTTCAGGGCTAGAAGAACCGAGATGTCTCAAGCCTTAAAGAAATCAACTTCCAATCCAGATTAATAATTATCTTCTAAAATTCATACACAAATTAGGTCTTTCCATGATAAAGAGCACCTTAAGAAATCCATTACTATCAAACCAGCATTCCAAAAAATTCTCAAGGATATCCTTGAAACAGACAATGAGGTCAACAATGCCAAGAAGTCTAAAGGAGTAAACATACCTGGTGGGGTAAGCAGTTCAACAGAAAGGGGTAGGGAGGAACAATGATGGGAATGCATTAATACCTCAACTCAAATGAGTTACCTCAGCACAGCTCTCCAATCAAAAGATACAGGCTGGGGGCCAGTGCAGGCGATTTCACCGCAGGCCAGGGAGACAGCTTACCATCTACATGCCTGCCTGGCAGGCAAATGGACCCAGGCTTGATCCCCAGTACTACAATGCCACGTCCCACCAAGACAGCCACCGAAACCCAGCATGGTGGTACACACCTGTAATCCCAGCCCTGTGTTTTAATCCAAAAAGAAATTCACAGGCTAAAAAGTCGAAGGACAGAAAACAGTACTTCAAGCAATGACAGCCTGAAAACAAGCAGAGTAGCTATCCTATTTTCAGACAAAACAGATTTCCAAAACTGATAAGAGGCAAAGAAGGTCATACTACATATCAGTAAAGGGAATAATTCAATAGTAAGAGAAAAGAATTATAAATATATAAGCACTGAACACCAGCATACCAAAATTCATAACACAACCACTACTGGATCCAAAAGATCAGATAAAATCTGATTAATCAGGGACTTCACTACTCTACATATAAGCAGATCAACTAAGCAAAACAAAAACAAAAAAACAACCAAAACCAGAACTGATTGCATCTTTCAATAAATGAATTTGATATTTACAGTGTTCTACCCAATAACACGATACCTATTCTTCTCAACAGCACATAACTTTCTCCAAATCAGAGCACATACTTGGCCATAAAACATGCTTAAATAAACACAAGAGAAATGAAATTAATCCAGGCATATATTATTGGGTTATATTACAATAAACTCAAAATCAATGGCAAAACTATAGAAATTATGCAAACACATGGAGACTGAACAATATACTTGAATAATCAGTGAGTTATAAAAGAAATTAAAATAGAAATCATACAGTTTCCACAAGCACATGGCAATGCCAGAACAACATACCACAAACTATAGGACACAAGAACAATCCTAAGAGGGAAGGTTCTAGCTATGGATGACCATATCAGAAAAAGACAATGAGTCCAAATAAATAACCTAATGATGTACTTCCTAGAAAAACAAGAACAATCTAAATCCAAATTAACATGAGAAAGAAAATGATAAAGATCAGAACAGAAATTAATGAAACTGAGACTGAAAAAAAAATTAAAAAGAATCAATGAACTGAAGAGCTGTTTCTTTGAAAGAATAAACAAAATAGCAAACCCTTACCTAACCTTAAAAACAACAACAACAAAGACCCAAATCTATCACTTAGAAATAAAAAAGGTGAAACCACAAAACACTACCAAAATCCAGAAGATAATTAGTAACTACTTCGAAAAGTTACATTCCAATAAATTGGAGAGGGCCAGTGATATAGCTCAGTGGCATGGAACCTGCCTGGCAAACACAAGTTCAATTTCTGGTACCAAAAACAAACAAACAAAAATCTAGTAAATTGGAGAATCCAAAAGAAATGGATCAATTCCTAGATATATATAAACTACCAAAACTGAATCAAAAATATAGAAAAAAACACTGAATAATCCAATCACAAGCAGAAAAACTGAAGGAGTAATAAAAAAAAAAGAAAACAAACAACTCCTCACAACTTAATTCAACTATAAAAAGCCCAGGAGTATTACTCAGCTATTAAGAATGATAAACTTGAAGCATTTATATTGAAGTAGATGCCACTTGAACATATACTCAGTGAAATAAACCAGACACACATGTGCAAATATCATATAGTCTCCCTAGTATAAGAAGTGAAAAGAAGAAATACAAATAGAAATGTACAACAACTAAAAACAATTGAGTCAGACAGGGCAAAATGAACGGCATATGCTGCAGGGTACTAAGTAGTTTTTCTTCTGGATGGTTAACAACCTAAGTTCACAGATCAAAACTGGAGAAATAGAAGAGCCACAAGACCAGCCAACATTTTGGCCCTAGCCTTTCAAGGTCAGTGAAGACTCAGGACATAGGAGAACCTGTACTGTAACATCATGAAACTCAGTTGAACTCCAAATTTTCTGAACAAGATTATGGAGCCACAGAGCAAGGAGATAAATGATCTATAGTGTACCTGGGGAGAGTCACATGGAAAGAAAACTTTCTCTCAGGCTCCCACAGAGAGCAAACTGGTCAAGCATTGGCCGTGACTCATCCACACGGATGACAAAGACAAAGGATCTACAGAGTAAGGTACAGGATTATAAGATAAACCCTGAGGGGACTTCACTGACCTCATCAGAAACAAAAGCTACATCTTTTGGTATATAGGTCTTGCTTTATCTAGGTCTTAACCATCCAGCAGAAAAGTATAAAAATGAGGTATACAACATGGGGCCATAATAATAATTTGAGCTGTAAATGGCTATAGTCAACAACTTCTTCAGATAACTCACTATTATTGTGGAATGTTGGACTGTGTTGGATTGTGTCACCGAGTTCAGGCTCCTAAATTGGTTTAATGACAAAGGAGTGCTCATCTTTGACAGGTCTAGACAAAAAAAAGGGGTATACAAAGGAAGAATCATGATGTGTGTGTATAAACAGTACAGTTAGGATAAATATGCCATGCTTCTGCATAGTTCTATGAGAAGCAAGATTTGCACTAATAGTGGTTGGACAAGATATTATGTCAGCTTCTAGTACTATGGGCAACCACTAGGAAAATAACAAGGTAGAAAGTATTAATTATTGAGTCTCTGATACAATTCAGGTATAAAAAATAAGATACACAAACAGCTACACTGTCTTAATTTACTGATGAGACATCAGCTATAATAATGTATGTAAGTATAATGTCATGTATGCATCTTGTATGATACCAAAACATTATGAAAACAGTTTGCAATGTATTAATTTATTGAATCTGTCCTGTTAATGTGTCTTGAAACTGCCTCATTGATATTCGTACTTCAATAAAATAAAAAAAACCTTTCCAAGCAAAAAAAAAACAAACAAACCCAGAACCCAATGGACTCATCAATGAATTCAACAAGAATTTCACAGCAGCTCTAATGCCAGCCAATACAGTACTCTTCAAACTCTATAATGAAACAACAAGGAGTACTGCCATACTAATTCCTGAAAGTTAGGGCTACCTTAATTCCAAAATGAGACAAGGACTCAACTGTAAATGAAAATTATAGGCCAATCTCTTAAATCAACACAGATGCAAAGACCCTCAACAATAAACTGGGAGCCAGAAAGTACAAAATCATCCAAAACATCATACATCATGACCAAGTAGGCTTCATCCTAGGGATAAAAGATGGTTCAACGTATGCAAATCAATAAATGTAACATAGCACAGAAACCAAAGCAAGCATGATCATCTCAACAGAGGCAAAAAAAAAAAAAAAGCCTTGATAAAATCCAACATCCATTCATGATTTAAAAAAGACAAAAAGTTATAGAAGGGCTTTATCTCAATCTGATAAAAGCGATTTATAATAAATTTACCGCCAATATTCTATTAATGGTAACAAGCAAAACCTTGTTTCTAAAATCAGGAACAAGACAAAGATACCCACTGTCATTACTCCTGTTCCAGACGGTATTTAAAAATGTCAGCTACAGCAATCAGGCAAGAGGATGATATAAATAGGATATGATAAGGAAGAGAAGAAGTCAAATTATCCTTGTTTTTAGATAAAAGGCCAAAAAATTCTAGAAATAATAAATTCAGCAAGATATCAGGATACAAAATCAACACACAAATATCAATAGTGTTCTGACATACTAATAATGAATCTACTGGGAATGAAACTAGAAAAATAACATTCACAGTATCTTTCAAGTAAAATTAAATACTTAGGAATTAACCTAAAAAGTCAAAAACCTCTATACCAACACTAGTGTTCTGAAAAAGGAAATTAAAGAGGACATCAGAAAATGGAATGATGGGGCCAGAGAGATGGCTCAGTGGACTAAGCACTTCCCTGCCAAGTGCAAGGGCCTGAGTTCAATCCCCGGTTCTGCAAAAAGAAAGAAAAGAAAATGGGATGAGCCAGCCCCGCCTGCGGGGTGCACTGAGCGTCAACCAAGACTGGGCGTGAGGGGACAGCCTGTGATCCCAGCGCTCAGGAAGCTGAAAGCAGGAGGGTCATTACGAGGCCGATCTATATAGTGAGACCCTATAGACCCTGTCCTAAGACAGGAAAAGGAAAAGAAAAAGGGAGGGGGGGGGAGAGAAAATGGAATGATAGCTTCTGTTCCTGGACAGACAGAACCAATACTGTCAGAGTGGCCATACTTCAAAAACTGATATGTAGATTTAAAATAATCTACATATCAATCCCAATCAAAATATCAACATATCAACAGCACAGAACTAGAAAAAACAACTCTCAAATTTATATGGAACCAGAGGAGATTTGGAATAGCAACAGCAATCTTAGGCAAAAGAGTAGAGCAGGACACATCACAATCTAGATTTCACATTATATTACAAAGCTACAGTGATTAAAACAGCACAGTGTTTTGTACAAAAACAGCCACATGGATCAATGGACCAAAAACAGAGGACAGAAAAACAACCCTGGGCACACCCAAGCCATCTGCTCTTTGTCAGGGGAAACACACTAGAGGAAAGAAAGATTCCCACTAACAATGGTGCTGGAAAAACTAGCTAAGTACACACAGAAGACTGACTCCAGACCACTAGCTTTTAGCTCTTACTAAAACAAAATCAAAATCAACTGGAGATCTACATAGTTAAACAGAAACAGTTAACACACTGGAGAACAAAACATGTAGTACTCTTAACAGACACAGCCACAGGCAGAGATTTTCTGAACATCATCCCAACTGCACAAGAAAGAACATCAACAAATGAGATGATATCAAAGTAAAAAGCTGAGCAGCAAAGAAAACAACCAATGAAGTGAAGATACAACATACGGAATGGGGAAAAAACATTTGCTTGCTATGCTTTAGAGGACTAATAATACACAGAATATATATTATATATATATATATATAATATGATCCCCTGAAAATAAAAACTCAATCAAAAATGGGTCAACTGAAATGAACTGACACTTCTCAGAGGTACAAATGGCCAATAAATCCATTAAAAAATGTTCAAAATCTCAAACAAATTAAAACAACCCTGAGGAACAATGAGACAGCTCAGCAGTCTAAAGCACCTGCTTAGGCAAGCTTAGACAAGCGCAGGAACCATGGTTCAATACTGGGCACCACATGCTGCTCCGGCCCCACCAGGGCTGAGCCGGCCACAAAAAAATAAAAAATAAAAAATAAAACAGCACTGAGATTTTATTTCAGAAGGAGTGGCTATCATCAAGAAATCTAATCATAAATGTGGGTAAGGCTGTAGGGACAAAGGAACCTTTCTACATTGTTGGGACTCTAAACTAGTATAACCACTGCAAAAATCAATAGATAGCAGCATAATGTGTGACAGCAAAATCTTGGAAACAACCAAGATGTCCATCACATGAGGAATGGTTGAAAAAGATGTGGTATTTCTATATAATGGAGTATTACTCAGCTGTTAAGAATGATAAGTTTGAAGCATTTATACTGAAGTGGATGCCACTTGAACATATACTCGTAAGTGAAATAAACCAGACACACATGTATAAATATCATATAGTCTCCCTAGTATAAGAAGTGAAAAGCAGAAATATGAAAGGAAACGTACAACAACAATTAAAATCAATTGAGTCAGATGAGGCAAAGTGAATGGCATATGCTGCAGGATACTAATTGGCTTTTCTTCTGGATGGTTAACAACCTAAGTTCACAGATCAAAACTGGAGAAATAGAAGAGCCACAAGACCAGCCAACATTTTGGCCCTAGCCTTTCAAGGTCAGCGAAGATTCAGGACATAGGAGAACCTGCACTGCAACATCATGAAACTCAGTTGAGCCCCAAATTTTCTGAACAAGGAGATTATGGAGCCACAGAGCAAGGAGATCAATGATCTATAGTGTACCTGAGGAGAGTCACATGGAGAGAAAACTTTCTCTCAGGCTCTCACAGAGAGCAAACTGGTCAAGCATTGGCCGTGACTCATCCACATGGATGACACAAACAAAGGATCTACAGAATAATGTACAGGACTACAAGATAAACCCTGAGGGGACTTCACTGACCACATAAGAAACACAAAGTACATGTGTTGGTGCATAGGTCTTGCTCTATCTAGGTCTTAACCATCCAGCAGAAAAGTATAAAAGTATTCATTGTGGGGCCATAATATTAAGCAGAGCTATAAATGGCTATGGTCGACAACTTCTTTGAATAACTCACTATTGTTGTGGAATGCTGGACTGTGTTGGATTGTGTTGTCGAGTTCAAGCACCTAAGTTAGTTGAATAATAATAGAGTGCCCATCTTTGACAGGTGTAGACAAAGGAAGGGGTATAGAAAGGGAAAATCATGATGCGTGTGTATAGACAGTACAGTTGGGATAATGCTGTGCTTCTACATAATTCTATGAGAGGCAAGATTTGCACTAATGGTGGTTGGACAGGATATTATGTCGGCTTCTAGTACTATGGACAACCACTAGGAAAATAAGGTAGAAAGTATTAATTATTGAATCTTTGATGTAATTCAGGTATAAAAAATAAGATACGCAAACAGCTACACCCTATTTAATGATAAGAGACATACGGTATAATAATGTCTGTAAGTATAATATCATGTATGCACCTTCTATGATACCAAAACATTATGAAAACAGTTTGTAATGTATTAATTCATCAAATCCATCTTGTCAAGGTATATTAAAAATGTCTCATTGATATTTGTACTTCAATAAAACAAAAATTAAAAAAATAATAAATAAAATAAAATAAAAAGAAGCGAAAAGCAGAAATAAAAATGGAAACGTACAACAACTAAAATCAATTGAGTCCGATAAGGCAAAGTGAATGGCATATGCTGCAGGATACTAATCGGCTTTTCTTCTGGATGGTTAACAACCTAAGTTCACAGATCAAAACTGGAGAAATAGAAGAGCCACAAGACCAGCCAACATTTTGGCCCTAGCCTTTCAAGGTCAGCGAAGACTCAGGACATAGGAGAACCTGTACTGTAACATCATGAAACTCAGTTGAGCTCCAAATTTTCTGAACAAGGAGATTATGGAGCCACAGAGGAAAGAGATTTAAGTTCTATAGTGTGCCTGGGGAGAGTCACATGGAGAGAAAACTTTCTCTCAGGCTCTCACAGAGAGCAAACTGGTCAAGCATTGGCCGTGACTCATCCACATGGATGACACAGACAAAGGATCTACAGAATAATGTACAGGACTACAAGATAAACCCTGAGGGGACTTCACTGACCACATAAGAAACATAAAGTACAT
>PVKA01006681.1:0-14364 GCA_004027165.1 Ctenomys sociabilis | reverse complement strand
GTATAGGTCTTGCTCTATGTAGGTCTTAACCGTCCAGCAGAAAATTATAAAAATGAAGTATACATCGTGGGGCATAATATTAAGTTCAGATGAAATGGCTATGGTAGACAACTTCTTTGAATAACTCACTATTGTTGTGGAATGCTGGACTGTGTTGGATTGTGTTATCGAGTTCAAGCACCTAAGTTAATTGAATGACAATGGAGTGCCCATCTCTGACAGGTGTAGACAAAGGAAGGGGTATAGAAAGGAAGAATCATGATGTGTGTGTATGGACAGTACAGTTGGGATAGATAATGCTGTGCTTCTACATAATTCTATGAGAGGCAAGATTTGCACTAATGGTGGTTAGACAAGATATTATGTCAACTTCTAGTACTATGGACAACCACTAGGAAAATAACAAGGTAGAAAGTATTAATTATTGAATCTTTGATGTAATTCAGGTATAAAAAATAAGATACGCAAACAGCTACACTCTCCTTATTTACTGATAAGAGACATACGGTATAATAATGTCTGTAAGTATAATATCATGTATGTACCTTCTATGATACCAAAACATGAAAACAGTTTGCAATGTATTAATTTATCAAATCCATCTTGTCAAGGTATCTTAAAACTGTGTCATTGATATTTATACTTAAATAAAACAAAAATAATAAATGTAACAGAAAAAAAAATCAATATAGATATTCTCCAAAATATAAAACTCGAAATTTCATTTGATCCCTCTATTTCTCTTCTAGGTATCTTTCTGAAAGAGTTAAAGACATCACGGTACATTGACACAAGCATACCTCTGTTTATAGCAGCACTACTCATAATAGCTAAATCTTGAAAGTGGCCTACATGTCATCAGGAGATCAAAGGATGAAATGTATTTATATACAACGGAACACTACTCTGTTATAAAGGATTAACATGAGCTATTTGTAAGAAAATAGATGCAGAGTCCATGTGTACTTTATTAAGCCCGATAATAAACATTTTGAAGTTTCTCTTATATGAAAAACCCAAAGTATAAACAGTGAAATAAAAGTAGGCCACAGGACACAGGGAGTCAGATTTTTTGCAAAAGAGAAGGGGCCAAGAGGTGATAGGAGGGGACTGAAAGGGAAGGGAAAGGAGGTAACAAAAGATCTCAGATGTGCTCTGTACATATACAGACTCCTGATAATGAATGTAACTGCTGTGTATTGCAAACATGTATTTCTAAGAAAAACAGAATAGGAAAATTCATAGAAACAGAAAGTAAATACAAATTGCCAGAGGCTAAGGGAATCAGAATCATTGCTTAGTAGGTATAAATTGCTGTTTGAGATGAAGAAACATCTAGAAATAGTGGTGATGTTTGTACAGTATTGGGATGTACTTGAACACTTTAAAGTGGTTAATTTTATATTGTGTAAACTCAACCACAACAAGGAAGTGTGAAGGTGAAATAACACAGCCCTTCTACACTGTCAAGTGCCCACCAGTTTGCCACGCGGTATTCTCTGACTCCATTACACCTGGTAGCTCCTAATTACTCAGTATCTGTTGTGGCTTGTGTCTAGCAGTCCCCCTAGAGCCTCATGCAGTCACTGGGCGGGTTTCTAGACTTTTTGATTGATTCTGGTCCAATGCCAGGATTGTGGGTGTGAGCGCTGTGCCCGCCCTGGGGCAGAGCATCTGCATACAAAGTAGGGGAGAAGGGCTGGCTTTCCATCGCTGCTCTTCCCTCTTGCTTTGCTGCTTTTGCTGCCTTCCTCTACCATGAACTGTTGCCTTCTGCCATTTGCCACAACTGCCTTTGCCTTCCAATTAAGGAAGGAAAAGCTAAATAAAGTTTTCCTTCCTTAATTCTGGGCATCAGGTATTTTGCCTCAGCAACAAGAAAAAAGTGACCAACACATGTATTAAATTTTTCTTAGGGTTTTACAACAAGAAGTAATGAATCAGAATTTAGAATGTAGCCAAATGGTGGGTATGGTGGTCCAACCCATGACCCCAGATCCTTGGCAGGAAGCCTGAGGGGCATGAAAAGAGGTCAGCGGCTGGTGCAGCTCAGTGGTGGGGCACCCTAAGTTGGATTCCTAATACTACCAACACACACACACACACACACACACACACACACACACACACACACACACACACAGAGTGAAAGTAAACTCAAAAGCAGAACAAACACATACAGTTACAAACTCCCTATGATGATGATCATTAAATAGAGAGCTAAACTGGCCAATAAAAAGACCAGGAAGGGTGACCAAAAAGCCTACTATTGAGAGGGCCAAAATCAAACTAAAACCAAAACTAAGGCAGAGATGAGTCAAATACACAGAGCCTTGAGTTCCACAGGACCTTTGCTCTACCCAGCTCCCAGTCCCAGGGGATTTTTTTCAACTGAGCACAACTAATATAAAGCTGCCATGAAATTATCACTTAGCTAGTAACAGTTTACTCTCCTAGGAACAAAGGTGAAAGCTGAGATTCTTACCATCTCATAAGCAAATGTTTCCTGTCTGCAGGCACGATCTATCGTTATGGTTTCTTCTCGATGTTCCAAGAATCTTTTTCTAGCCCTATTCAAGGAACATGAAAAATCAAAGTTCAACATTCTTTCCTGGGGCTGCAAAGCATCTTTAATATTTAACTTATTTTAGACCAACTGTAGAATTAAAATGGTAAAATACAAGGAAGTTATATATACAGTTTTTCCTCACATTAACATCCTGTATGAGCACACAGATTAATAAAATTAACATTAATATAATTTTACACAATTTTGAATTTAATGCCTTTTTTATCTTGAGCTTATTTTTTCTTTGCACCCTCCAGTCAGCAGTTCCCTGAGCTCTCTCTCTGTCTTTCCCATTCTTAACACTTGAAGAGTTCTCATCAACTTATAGAACGTCCTTTAACTCAGGTTTTACTGTTTTCTCATGACTTGGGTCAACAAGGCATTTCTAGCAAGAACACTCCAAGAATGATTTCTTTCTCGGTGTACCATTTTGAGAGGTTACATGTTACCTCAGTTAAGTTCCTGTCCACCACGTTTTTCTGCTAAAAAAGACTTTCTTTTACTTGAACTTGAAAAATGGTGTAATGAAGGGGGGCCTGCCCATTAGCTCAGTTGTTCAAGTGCCTGCTTAAGCAAAGCAGTCAGGCTCAGGATTCTGTGGTTCGGTCACCAGATCCTCAAGCCTTACCAGACCTGCCCTTAAGGCAGCCTGCGCTGGGGAAAAAAAAAAAAATCCTCCTGAAAAAATGCCGTAGGGGAGAGAACACAGAGCAAGGCAAACCTTACTTCTCCAACTTTTTACCCTGGAATTTTGCCCTCAATATTACGTTACTGGGGTATCTGCCCACAATGACTCTCCAGCACCTCGTTTATTAATGGGAACTGCATTACAAGAAAAACCTATCTCTATCCAGAGATACTTATTTGATCATTTATATTAGTATCAACTCATTCTTACCTTAGTACAAACTTATCCTATGGGTTAAATAAAATTTAAAGCCACCAAAACTTTGCTGCTCAGACTGTTCCAGCTTTGGTCATCAGCAATTCCTTCAGGCTGGCTTCTGTTCATTCAGCAGGCTGCCCCCCATCTTTTTCATTTATTTATTTTTTGAGCATTTTCTTATTTTTTCAACCACAAGATACCCAAAGTTCATCCTATATTTTTCATCTGGAGTCAGCTAGTTCCTTTACTGAAGAATTAGGCATTCTCATTATTATGGCCACTGCTCTTACACCTCTCAGCCAAGAAAGGCAGGAGACAGACATATGAACACTAGCTCCTGTATGTGCAAGTAACTGTATTTTTGTTATATGTCTTAAAACATGAGTTAATTTTGATACTTTCTTTTAGGGGTGAGTCTCATTATACAGTTTAGACTGGCCTTGAACTCATTTTGAAGCCAAGGCTGGTCTCAAATTTGGAGTCTCCTGCCTCAGCCTCCCAGTGTTGGGATTACAGGCGTGGGCTACCGCTGGTATTTCTAATCTCAAACTAAAATCACAGACTTAAAGTCTTCAACCTTTCCTTGTTTATAACTTCTTTCTCCAAAAATAATAAACCCACCTCTCATTTGACTGGCACCCTTAATTGATTCTAGTAAATACGCAAAAGCAGTTGCACAAATGCTAATCTGTCTCCTATGAGAATACTGGCTTATGAAGAATTTTTCTCCAGTTTTATATTACTACTAAGGCACGCTTACAGACAGGCTAGCTCCTCCTTTCCTGTCCCCCCTGGAAGCAGGGACCACACATTCCCCTTCTGACCTACATCCCCACACCTCACTTACTAGGTTTTATATTGTATTTTCAGTTCCCCTACACACACCCTGCTTGGCTTTCTTTGGTTAGTGTCAGGGCTCAGGGAAGGTGTGTGAAACACCACGCAGGTTCTAGGGCCTAACATACCCCACTCTTTGTTTCTATTCACTCTTATTTCTACTCATGACTCTTGGTCAACAACCACCACGGTTTTGGTTTATAGTTCACTTCTTTTGTTCAAATATACAGGTAACTGTGTATTTTATCCCCCCTTTCTATCACTCTGAGTTCAATTAAGAAAACACTGAACAGTAATTGAAAAAGCTTGGTCTAAAGAATTAGTCATATTTGGCTAGTGAGATGGCTTGGTGGTCTAAGAGCCTGTGTGGCAAGCACAAGGACCTGGGTTTTGTCCTTGGAACCACACACCACGCTGGCCACTCGAGGCACACCACTGCAATCTCAGTGCCAGGTAGGCTGAGAGGAGGATCACTACAAGTTCAAGCTGTGTAGCAAGACCCCACCAAATAAATAAATAAATAAATATTAAAAAAAGGATTACTCATTTTAATAGAGGTTAGAGTAACTAGGTATTAGCAAAGTAAAAGGGAGGGCCAGCTAGATAGCTCAGCGGATTAAAGCATCTGTCTCGATCAATTCCCAGCCTGCCCTGCAGAGCCCCCAGCCCTGGCCCTGCCCCAAGGGCAGACTGAGACAGTGCTTGAGACTGGACGTGGTAGCATGTGCCTATAATCCCAGCACATGGGAGGCTGAAAACAGGAAGATCACTACAAGTCTGATCTGTAGTGAGGCCCTGTACTAAATACAAATACATAAATAAGTAAAAGAAAACTGGGTGCACCCCTGTATCCAGAGCTCGGAAGCCTGGAGTAGGATAGTTACTTCAAGCCCACCTGAGAACTCAGGAGGCCTAGAAGCATGGTGGTGCACACCTGCAACCCCAGCACTCAGCTTTGGCTACATGGTGAGTTTAAGGCCAGTCTGACCTACTATATATATCAGGGCCTTGTCTCAAAAAACAAAAACAAAAATAACAAGTGGTTGGATCCCTCGCTCAAGGGTAAAGAGAAACAAGGTAAGGCACACCCCATCCTGAGGCTGAGGGAGGGTGAAGTCCAGACCTGGACTAGAACCTGCTGATTGAGTGGTAGAAAACTGCTATGAGGGGCTGGGGAGATGGCTCAGTAGAATAAGCACTTGCCTGGCAAGAGCAAAGGTCTGAGTTCAAACCCTGGTTCCGCAAAAAAAAAAGAAAAAAAAGACACACTACAAACAAGTTGGCCAGGCGTGGTGGCACAGGCCTGCAATCCCAGCACTAGGGAGGCTGAGGCAGGAGGATTGTTGTGAGTTTGAGACCAGCCTGAGCTACAAAGTGAGCTTAAGGCCAGCCTGAACTGCATAGTGAGACCCTGTGTCAAAAAGACAAAAAAAAAAAAAAAAAAGGAAACTGCTATTGTGCTCTATCAGTGAAACTTGCTGGAAAGCCACCCTCCAGGGTGCCTGGAAAACCTGTTCAGAGAATCGGTGGTGGGGAAAGCTGGAGGAGGCCACAGACCGTAGGGCAGTGACTGTTGAGCCAGTATGTCAGACCCAGATGCCAATGCCCTTCCCGTGCTGCAGGGGCTCTCCATCCACCTTCATTGGCACAGGTGGCAAAGGAAACATATCTGAAGGGTCAAGGACCATATCTGCAAAATGACAACTTGCAGATGAAAGTCCTAGCTTCTTTCTTACATGGTGAGCATGTGTTTCAGGACCCTGCACACACCGCTGTATCTCAGAGGTCACTCTCTGCGTTCACTCTCTTCATAATCATCACAGCTGCAACATGCTCTGCTGCATGGATCCCCCAGTGTGCTCACTGCTCACCTACATATGGGAATGTTCAAACAGTTCCAGCTGCAAACGAAACTGCAAGGAGCAGCCTTTCCCCAAGAACGCAGCTGAACCACTGTGGTCTCATCAGCAGTACTGAAAGCATCTGTTTCCCATGGTCTTTTCAGAATATACACTTTTAAATATGTTACTCTGATGGGTAAGCAAAGGGAATTCAATATGGTTTTAATATTTGTTTCTCTAATTATGAGTGTGCCGACACACATTTTGATATTCGTGTCATCTTAAAATTGTGTTTGTTTGATTCAGGGCCTGAACCCTTGTGTGCAGCAGACAAATGTTCTACTACTGAGCTACATCTCCAGCTCTTACTTTCATAAATTATTGGTTTATGTCTTTTCCCCATTTTTCCACTTGGTTTTCCACTCAACTTACTTACGTTCTTTCTTTTTTGTATTTTAGGGAAGAGTCTTCAGATTGTTCGGGGTCTCACTATAGATCAGACTGGTAGTGATCCGCCTGATTACAACCTCCGGAGACCTGGGATTACAGGAGTGCACCACCGCACCCAGTCTTAATGTGCCCTGAGAGCAGAGCCTGCACAGCAACCCCTGGTCCCTGCTTGCAGGTGCTTTAATCCCCTGCACTATGTGGCTGGCCCTGCCCCTCAACTTTAAAAGCTCCTTATACATTAACCCCCTGTGCCATACATTATACAAATTTTCTCCAAGTTTGGCAAACTGTGTTTTTGAGAGGAAACCACCTCCTGGGGTGGAACTGGGCAACTACAGGTTAAGTGTACAGCTGGGCTCCCTGAGGAGGCTGTACATTATGACCCCAACTATGCTGTTGGCTGCGGGCTCAGCTATACGGTAAGGTCATGCAGAAGAGTGACTCTGAAAACTCAGGCAAATTCCCTTCTTCTTCATCACTGTTCACCCTCCCAATCCTGCTCTGCTTCTGTAATCTAACTTAATGCTCATTTCCAGTGAAAACCTGCCTAGAGGGAAATAATAACAGAGCAGACACAAAGCTTTGTGCTTGGCTCTTGAGATGTTATTCCCTTACCGAAACACCAACAGAATACACTGCTCTTTATTCCTAAAACTCCTAAGGTTTCCTGCTTCATTTTGCCCTTGCTTATGGTTGTATTCTGGTTTTTAATGTAATTGATTGTTACAGGGTCACATTATGCGGTTCAGTCTAGTGATCCTCCTGCTTTCAGCCTCCCCAGTGGGAGATTACAGGAGTGCACCACAACACCTGGACTCTGGTTAGCTCAGCCTGCCCTGAGGGTGGGGCTGGCCAGGTATATGGTGCCAGGGATCGAACCATGGTCCCTGCGCTTGCCTAAGTAGGCATTTTAGTCTGCTGAGCTATCTTGCCAGCCCTATTTTGTTTTGCTGCCAAGCAAACTTCATTAAGCAAACAGTTTATCCAGTCTGTAAAAGCTGTCTCTAGGGTTGGAGATGCAGCTCAGTGATGGACCCTGAGTCTGAGCTGTCTACCAGGAAAAGAGTTCCCTGGAAAATGATTATTTTGGACAGATTCTTCCTGTGTAGTTCAGGCTGATGTAGAATTTTGGGTGATCCTTCTATCTCAGCCTCCTAAGTGCTGGGATTACAGGGATGTACTACATCTAGTTTTGAAAACTTTTGGTGGTTGTATTTTAAAATATTAACTCTGCTCCACTGTTCATTTTCCTGACAGACTCCAAATATGAATACTGTATTTTCTTCGCCTATTTTCCATTCCCAATACTTTCTGATTCATTTTACTTTTTTTTTTTTTTTTTTTTTTTTGCATTTTAGGAAAAGGTCTACAGGGTGTTCAGGGTCTCACTACTAGTAGTGATTGCCAGATTACAGCCTCTCAAGAGCTGAGATTACAGGCACAAGCCATCACACCCAGTCTCAATCAGGCTCAGCATGCCCTGGGAGCAGGGCCAGCATGCTGGGGCCCTAGGATTGAGGATTGAACCACCATCCCATACCTGCTTAGGCACTTTAATCCACTGAGCTATTTGGCCAGCCCTCATTTTACTTTTTAAATGTCCTTTCTAATTCTTTCAGTTGCTTTCTGCCTTTTCTTTACTGCCTTTTAAACTTCTATCTAAATCATAATTTATTCACTTGTATAATTTCTTCTTTTTCCTATTTCTTCCATTTCATAAATTTTATTTTCATTTCTTTTATTTATCATTTCCACTTTGTTTAAAATTTTCTAACTTAAGATGTTTTCATATCCTCAAATGTTTGTTTGGCTACAGTTAATTCTGTCTGGAGTGTAAACACATTTTTTTTCTGTTTCCTGGTTATTTTCTGGAGAGAAGGAAGTATTCTAACAAACTGATCTGTAGTTGCTTCCTGGTTTTCTACAGTAAATTCTCCTTGGATTTTATTTTTGCCTGTTTATTTTCATAATTCTTGGGAGTAGTGGTAGTAATTTGCATGATTCCCAACTTACAGTAGTCTGTCATTCTAGCAAAGTACAGATATGCTATTAACAGTTTAGTTTTTTAGGGCCAGGGAGATGGCTCAGTAGAATAAGTGCTTCCCTGGCAATAAAGGGCCTGAATTCAATCCCCCAGTTCCGCCAAAAAAAGTTTAGTTTTTTAAGACTAGAGTTTTAATCATGGGATAAGAGTTGTGAATTCTCTAATTTTGTAGATCTTTTCTTGCCTACAGAAGTGAGCAGAATAAGTAAAATAAACTAAAATCATTAGTGATTACAAAGGAGCTGCAGCTTTTGGGATGGTTTCCATAGCATCATGTACTACTGTTGTAGATAACAACTTACTATGATTCTTGGGATCAAAAGATTTCAAAAGTGTTAAAGTGAGAACACACATTCAGGACCTGAAATCAAGCGCAGTAAGGCTGGGCCATTTCAGGGTGAAGCTCGAGATCAGCAAGACCCCTCCCACAGAGCCTCTGGGAACCACTGAAGGGCTCAGGACCTCAGCCTGAGGGACAGAAGATTTTAAGCAAGATTTTAAGCAAATTCCAAACTCAGATCCACATCTTAGATGAATCTGACCAACAAGTTACAAGTGACCCACTGAGGCCACCCAGCAGGGCAGTCTCAAGGACAAGAAATACAACTTTCAGTGAGCCCTAAGACTTCAGACCCACTGGCCTAAGCTTGGCAGTGGGGATTCTCTCTTTTCCACAGATACCTGGGGATATGCAAGTGTGGAATTCTGAACAATCTTATGGACACAGAGGACATGCACATCTTAAGACATTTGAAAAAGTAAGTGGCTGAAAACCAATCTGGAAAAGCAGACCTGGGATACATGTGGAAGGCTTAGAATTGTAGGTAAATGGGAAGAGGAAAGACAGGATTTGGGAAGACAGGTGTCCTTCCTAGCACTCTAGATGTTGCTAATGTTAATGTCTGCAGTGCAAATCAGGAACAAATTTGCTATTATGAAAGAAAACCAAGGTCGCATTGAGATGGCTACCTAAAGACGAGGTAGGAGAGCAGAAGGGCAGGCTCAGGGTGGACACAGCTGAGGAGGTACAAATCCAGTAGACTTAAGCTAGATACACATTTCCTCATTATACATGCAAGTTCTATACAGTCTGTCACACAGCAACCCTTAAAATGTGGTACTGATCTGTGAGCTGCTACCAATTCACACAGAAAATGAGTAAGCATTTAGAAACTTTCTTTACACTTTGACAGTCACCTTTTCTGCCTGTTGAATTTCATAGCAATATTTGGACTTACTCTGTTTGGTTTTTTTCCTGATTCATTTGTATACTGCTGTACAAAATATGAAACTGCCAATGATGAAATATTAAAAGCAAAAGCAAAACTGGACCTTTTCCACAGATACCTGAGAAACACCATCAGAATATTAGCTCACACCTCAAATCTAAGTAGATTAAGTCTGCCTTTGTAAATATTCAAAAGTAAACACAAGCCAGACATGATGGCGCAGGCCTAGGATTCCAGCAGGCCTGGGATTCCAGCACTGAGGCTGAGCAAGGAGGTCAGCAGGCTCAAGTCTAGCCCAGGCAACTTAATGACTTTAGACCCTGACTCAAAAGAAACAATGAAAAGGGCAGGAAATGTAGTTTAACACAAAGACCCTGGGTTCCCCTTCCCTAAAAGAGTAGGTATAGAAATGTGAATATGAACTGGATGTGACGTTGAAAATTTTTACTTTTAAGTCTAATAATACCATTCTGATTATCCAGCAAAATACTTCTAGGAGCTGTATTTTGGAGTACTTGGGTACAAATTATTATGATGTTTACAATTTACTGTACTGTACTGCAAGAGAAAAAGACATAACTGCACCTCATACTTATCTAGATAAGGAAAACAGGGCCAAACATTTAAAAAGTTGAATTTAAGGGGTGGGAACATGGATAAGCATATTATGCTTTCAAATTTTCAAAATGTAATGTTCAAAACAAAGTTTAAATAAATACCACGTGTACTGGCAGTGTAACTCAGTGGGGGTTAGCATGTACAAGGCCCTGGGTTGTACTCTGACACCAAAAACTAAATAAGCAACATCCTCAACACTGAGGAGGCTGAGGCATGAGGATCACAGAACGTTCAGATCAGCCTGGGCTACATAGTGAATTTTTGGCCAGCCTGAGCCGCAGAGAGACCCCTATCTCCAAACAAAAGCCATCCCCAAAATAAATAATGTATAACCAAAGCAAAGTGGCCCCAACCTCAAAGTCACCAGTTCCGTATCTTCTGGGATGACTTCGGGATCTTCACCTTCCTCAAGGCATTTCAATTTATCAGGGCTAAAACAAAGGAAGAAAAACACTATTTTCAGGTCAAGCCACACATCTTGTCCCCAGAGCCACGGCGGCTGTGTCCTCAATACACCACTGAACAACTAGCAAGTGGAATAAAACCCAAAGGGCGGCTTACAACTCGCCAAAATACAGGGCACTAGGTAATTTGTATGGCCAACTGAAAGCGGCTAGGGCTTTTAAACAGAAAAAGATCAGTTATTTTTACACTTCCCCCCCACATACGGCCCTATGGTGACCAGCCGTCACAGCAGGCTCGGAGGCCCCCTAAGGAGACCTCCGCCAGTCCGGGCCCCAACGCCCTCGGATCGGGCGTCCGACGGCGGCAGCACCACCCGGGCCCTCCTTTGTCAAGGCGCCTGTCAAAGGCGGCTCCCTGTCGCCGGGCCGGCCGCTCGGCTCCACTACCAACAGAACGGAATTAGTGAACAGAAAGCTCGGACCCGTCCCTCCAACTCGCGGGCCGGCACGCTCGGCTCCCAGCACGCCTCCCGGGAAGGCTCGCACGGTGGGACGGTTTCTGGGAGCGGCCCCGCGCCCCGGGACGCAGCCACAGCCCCGTGGACGGACGCTCACCCGCACACCGCCCTCAGCTCGGCCGCCGCCTCCAGGCTGCAGCCCAAATCGCGGGCCGCGGCGGCGGCGTCCCGGCGGGAGTCAGCGAGCCCCGGGCTCCCGGGCAGCGCGGCTGCGGGAGATTCCCGCAGAGACAAGTCCCCCGCCCCGCGCAGCCGGGCCCGCCACAGCTCCCCAAAGGAGCCCACGTGGAACACGCCAGTGCTCAGCTCGGGAAGCTCGTAGTCCGGAAAGTTGCAGCGGCCGGCGGCCTGAGCCAGGTCCCGCGGGCCCCCGGCCCGGCCACGACCGTCCTCAGCCATGTTCGCTGCACTCCCTCCTTGGCGAAAGCCGGGCGATCGAGCTCGCGGAGCATGACGGGACTTGTAGTTGCACGCGCCGCTGAGCCGGGGGCAGAAACGTGACGCAGGCGCGCCGCGCGACTACAACTACCAAGAGGAACCGCGCCCGCTCGGGGTGCGGCTGACCACGCCCAGAGGAGGAAGGGCCGAGTGCATTGTTCTCTGATAGCTGGGTGGGCGCCCACGCCGGTCCAGCCACGTCTTAGGGGGCTGGGCGGCGGCGTGACACCCTGTGGCTCCGCTTCTGGGTTCTCCAGACCAGGGCTCGGAGGTGCTGCGCTTCTCTTGGCCTCCAGGGTTCACAAGCTGCGCCACTATTTAGCTGTTTTATTATTTTTTTGAGACCGGGTCCGCACTGCATTTCAGGCTGGCCTTGAGCTTGTCCCAGGCTGGTCCTGAACTCTCAACGATCCTCCTGCCCCAGTCTCCCAAGTACTAGGATTCCAGGCGTGTGCTACCACGCCCGGCTATCTCGCTGTTTTACAGACCTAGAGGGTAGAGGTGCGACGGCGGCAATCCTCCCCACAGGATCGGATGTCCTGCTTGGGTTTTCTCAGAATCTCTCCAGGGAACCACCCCGTGTTCGCGTACTTATTGTACGGATTTGCATTGCTGTACACTCTCACTGTAGTGCTGTTCATGAAATGTGTGCATCGTACATTGCCGATTATTAATCCCCTTGCAGATTTTTAAAATTCAAAATCACAATAAGCAGGGTGTGGTGTCGCACACCTACAATCCCAGGAGGCTGAGGTAGGAGCTTTTCTGTGAGTTGGAGACCAGCCTGGGAAAGCTCAAAGCCAAGTTGAGCTGCATAGTGAGACCCTGTCTCAAAAAAACAAAAGCAAAACAAAATAAAAATTGGAACGACTAGCCTGATGTGGTAGTAAGCGACTGTATCCCTAGCACTCCAAAGTCTGAGGCAAGAGGGCCCTGACTCTGGGCTACAAAGTCTCAAACAAGAATCGCAGTATTCCAGCAGACTGTCAGCTGCACATAGCTGTTACAAGAGTTACTGCTAGCAAATAGGGATGGAACTCTTTGGGTCTGTCTTCAGAACGGGCTTTTCCCATCTCAATGGAACCCAAAACCCCTGCAGGTCTTTCAGAATCAACCCTCACTATTTGTTAGAATTTTTTTTTGTGGGGGGGGTCTTTTTGAGACAGGGTTTGCTATGCTTCTCAGGCTGACCTTGAGCTCACTTGGTATCCCAGGCTGGTGTCAGTGGCCCTGCCTCAGCCTCCCAAGTGCTGAGATTATAGGCATGCACCACCATGCCCAGCCTTATGATCTAGCCCCATAGTATTATGACTTGTATCTAGATGTTCCCCCAAAACCTCCTGGGTGGGGTTTTCCAGAGGTGGCTGAACCTAGGTTGTGTGATGCTGGAGTCAGGGATGGGCTGGTGAATTTATTCGTGGCATGATGGTTGGTTTAAGGCTGCTCCACCATGAATGTGAGTTGCTGCAGCCCTAAGGGTGGGAAGCCTGGGTAGGATTACTGGATGGAAGGAGGGTCATCTGTGCTTGTCTCTTGTCCCATGTGGCTTGTTTTGTAACCTCCCCCCATGCCGCCCTGTTTCTCTTCTTGGATGGCCCTCTGCATGCCCACCTGGTTTGGAGCAAGCCAATTATGGACAGAAACCTTTACAAACCATTAGACAAATAAACCTTTTCTTCTTTCACTTTGGGAGTCTGGTATTTTGCCTCAGAAACATGCAAAAGAAACTAAGACCTGTAGTTGTTTGTCCCTTGAGCCTTCACCTGCGATGTTCCTGGCTAGCACTGTGTGAACTTCAAGGGTTTGGTGAGTGCTGAAGGCACTATAGATAGTTTGTTTACACAGAATTAGTTGTACACATTCCTTCGCCTGGTTTTAACCCTCAACACATGTGAAAAGCTTCTGCAGCTGGGGACGCAGAGATTAGGCTCCAGAGTCCTCTGGCTGGACCAGTCCAGTCTTCCCCTCTCACCTCTGATCGTAATGTGCAGCATTGCCAAGTAACTCACCTAGACTAACTGTTAGCTCAGTGGTTTCGCTGCCTTCCCACAGGTGGGCAACTGTCAGCACTCAGTCTGAGAAGCTGTATCCTGTCAGTCCCCAGCCTCCAGCCCTCGCCAACCACCAGTCTATTTATATCCCCACAGGTTTATCTGTTCTGGGCATGTAATGTAAATCAAATTATGTGGTCTTTCTGTGACTGCTTCTCACTGCATGATGTTTTCAAGATTTTTCCACACTGCAGAGTGTAACAATAGTTCATTCCTTTCTCTTAGCTGAATAATATTGCTATTCTTCATTTTATTTCTCTATTCATCAAAAAATGTCTTTCTATACATTGGCTATTAGGAATGATGACACCTTGAACAGTTATGTGCAGACACAGCCTCCTCATGTTTCCTGAATAGACCCTGGTGTGTACTCCGCAGTACACCTTACCAGCTGTGGACGAGGTTCTCATTTCTCCACATCCTAACCTGAACTTATTACCTGGATTTTTTTTTTTTTTTTTTTTTTTTTTTTTTTTTTT
>PVKA01006680.1:20246-82232 GCA_004027165.1 Ctenomys sociabilis | reverse complement strand
TTTTTTTTTTTTTTTGTCTTTTTTTTTTTGAGACAGGGTCTCGCTATGCAGTTCAGGCTGGCTTTAAGCTCACTTTGTAGCTCAGGCTGGTCTCGAACTCACAACAATCCTCCTGCCTCAGCCTCCCGAGTGCTGGGATTACAGGCATGCGCCACCACGCCCGGCGCTTGTTTTCATTTTAGACTTTCAGGCTAAGGTCAGAGGCAGAATGTGACCTTTACAGATGAAAGGATCTTTGTGATCAACCCCCAAGTGTGTTCCCTAGCTGCTGACTCCCCTCACCACATGGCCAGCCACAGGGTCTATTATTTCTCTCCTGTCATCCAGAGTGGTCACTCTTCTTTTGGGCCATTGCAGACCTGGGTGCTCCAGGATCACCTTTTCTCTCCCCCATAGGCAGCAGGGCTGATGGCTAGGAGTTGGCAGGGCAAGGGAGGGTTTCCCACTTGGAGGCTGCTTGAACAAGGCCAGCAGGGTCAGGAACAGGGAGGGAGGCTCCTGTGCAGCCACAGGAGGGAGGACTTTGAGCAGGATGCTGTCAAGCTCTGAGTTAGTGGGGTGGGAGTTGGGGTAAGGGACAACAGCTTGGTCCCAGAGAGCTCAGAAATTGGTGCTGAGGGGCTTGGCCTTTGTGCCAGTGGCAGCAGGAGCCAGCAAGAGGTGCAAGCAGAGAGGAACAGAAACAAATTTGCAAACAGATCACTCTGGCTGCTGTATGGGGAACTGGAGGGTCCTTGGGTGCAAGGAGGGAGCAGTGAGAGCTGGGAAAGTGTCATGATGAGCACAGAAGGGGCTGAGTCGGAGGGGCTGCAGGTTCTGCTGCCTGAGGACATGGCTGCAGGGAAGCAGAGTGCTCTTGGGAGCGTAGCTGGGAGCATATGGAAGGCCAGCTACCATACAGCTCTCAGCCCAGGCCCAAACACCAACTGGGGCCAAAGGTGGCCTGAGAAATGTGGGCTTGAGGTGCCTCTAGGGGCCCATGGGAGTCCAGCTTCTCCCACTGCCCTTCCCCTTTCTTGCTCACTGCTGGCCCCCACATTGGAACCACAGCATGGCACCCAAGCTTGGCAGCAGCACAGCAGGAAGTGAAGGGGTGGAGGTGAGAGCCTGCTTTGGCAGTGAGAACCTTCCCAGCCTCCACTCTGTTAATTAGACTGGTTCCCAATGAAACCTGACTTCTAGGCTGTGCTGGTAGATGTGGGAGGGAGTCAATCAGGGGTGGCCACTGAGCAATGAGCTGGCCCATCACCTCGCCCACCCAAGAAGACAGACCCTGGGAAAAGGTGGGGCTGCACCCAGAGAAGGGAAACCCACTGCTCCAAGGGTCTTCACCCTTCCCCCCACTTATGGTAGCAGAGTTTCTTTAGGGAAAAAAGCATGGGACTTTTCCAGTAGGACCGCTATTCCTTTTCTCTGTGTGGGCAGCTATGGCCAGAAGGATTTGGATTCGTTCTTGACCTGGGTCTGGGCAGATCACACTGCCAGCTATCTGCTCCTCAAGCTCCGGGGCTGGAGGGGAGCAGGTCCCAAGTCTGGAGGTGCTGCCCCATTAGTGTGGCCAAGTGTTGGGGCACCATGGCCCCTGGCAGCCAGAGATAGCAGAGGCCACTTCTGCCCCAAGTGCCTTTGTGCCTTTGAAATCTTTGAATGAGTGTGGCAGGAAGTGCTGAGGTTGCAAGTGTGGGTACAGAGAGGGGAACCTGGGCCCCTCCTGCTGGCTTACAGAGTGAGGTTTGGGTGGCTGCCCTTAGCTTCTACACGGGGACCCTCAAGGGAGCCACAGGTGGCCAGGCAGTGAAGAGGACATGTAGTCCACACAGATAGGCTCTGCTGGCTGCTCTTTGCCCTCAGAAGGAATAGGATATATCAAGAAGGGGACTGGAGCAGCAGGACTGGCCTACTGGGCAGCTCTCTGCCCCCAGCCTGCCTACTGTACCTAGCAGACTTTAGTGCCCCTTGGCTCCCATGCCCAGAAGGGGCTGTGACATTCCAGGGAGCTCAGAGAGATGAATATAGTGCCACTGGCCAAGGTCAAAACCTCTGAATTCAGGAAATGTTCCTGATTTTGCTGGCATAGCCACCCCTCACTCCTCCCCTGCTTCATGCCCTGAGTTGCCCCTTCGTGAGGTGGCAGGTGAGGGCCTGCAGTAGACCTGAGGCCCCCAGTGCTGGGAAGAGGCCTGAGGTCCACACATTCAGTCTCAAGAGCAGCAGAGGGTGTGCACTCACAGCTGAAGCCTCCCAAAGAGAAAACCTGGGGGGTGTCAGGAGAACCAGATTTTCTTTCTCTGCTGCCCCTGCTGCCCCACCAGTTTCCAATGTCCCATTCAGGTCCAACCCCCAGCTTATAACCTGTCTGTCCTCCTTCAGGTTCCTTGGGAGCTGAATGGGTCCTGAGGGTCCAGTGTGTACCTCTACAGCAATTGCTGTGTCCAAAAAGCCAGTCCTCCTCTCATGCCCATCACTGACCATGCTCAAAGCTACAGTGGGATTCCAGGCTGTGCACTTGTTGCCACCCAAAGGACCTAGGTGCTGCTGGAGGGAGGTGTCTTTCCTTTCAGAAGTGTTCACCTATAGCCAGTCTGTCTTTTCTTTCTCCTTCCTTCCTTCCTTCCTCCCTCCCTCCCTCCCTTCTTTCCTTCCTTCCTTCTGCAGCCTGTTTTTCTCTTTAGTAGTGGGGATTGAACCCTAGGCCTTTGCACTGATCTATATCACCAGTCATTTTTTTGTCTTGAGAGAGGTTCCTGCTAAATCACTAAATTAAACTAAGCTGGGCTTGAATTTGATATCCTTCTGCGTCAGCCTTCCAGACTGCTAAGACTACAGATGGGAGTTACCACACTTGGCTCAGCCTCAGTTCTTCTCTTCTCCCCTCTGTACTAACCCCCAGGTGCCCACCCACTGGTTCTCTAGCACTCTGTATTCCCTGCACCAGTAGAAGCCCAAGCCCTTACCAGGGGATTTTTGCCTCTGTGTTGGAAATCTCCCACCCCCTTCCCTCCTTCCCGTAAACATGCGCTCTGGTTCTGGCTGAGGAAGCTGAGCAATACACTGTGTGCTTGGGCTTGAGTGGCCAGACTGTTAATATTTACAGCGATCGCTCAGGAAGCTATTAGCTTCCTTTTCTTGTTGCTAATTGAAAGAGGAGAAAATGGTTGTAACACTTCAAAAGGACTTTTTAAAGCCACCCTGAGAGACCCCCGTTGAATTGGGAGGCAGGGGGAAAGGAGAGAGGGAGTATTTTAAATAAAGAGAGCTAGCCTGAAGCTCCCATAAGGGTGGAATGTCATTGCTTCCCATCTTTGCAGATGGCTGCCATTCCTCAGGGGTTTCCCTGTGGCCTCTCCTTATGTACTGTATTTCCCTTTTCGTTTGGGAGCCTACTTGAGTGGAGAAAGGAAGAACGACAGTTTGCCACACACTTTTGTTAATAATGAGCTTCTTTGAAGCTACAGCTAACGAGGCCCTTGGTACCTTTGCTCCTGGAGCACCAGGGCCCAGGAGCTCCCTGGATGGTAGCCATCTCTGCTTTCTGGGTGCAGACCCAAGGTGGGAACATTCTGTGAAAGCCACTGCTAGGTCTCTGACCTGCGTGTGACCTCAGAAAAATACCTGGGCTCTGGCCCCAGAGACAGCCGGGAGCACCTAGTCTTACTCCTGGTCAGTAAGGCCGGGTGTTGCGAGGCCTCTCGCCTCTGAGGTCAGCCACCCGGAGCCACTGTGCCTGAGCGGCATCTTCTGCAGGCCGGATGGTGGGAGTGGGGCAGCGGACGGGGCGGGGGCAAGTCCCACCAGGTGTAGTGGTGCGTGCCTATAATCCTAGCTACTCAAGAGGTTGAAGCAGGAAGGCCATAAGTTCAAGTCCAACCTAGAACTTAGTGAGATCCTGTCTCAAAACAAATATGAAGTGTTGGGAGATGTAGCTTAGTAATAGAACTCTTTTAGGTCCAGTCCTCAGTACTGTGCAAAAAGGTCTGTCATTCAATTCTGGCTGACAGTTGTCCCCTCATCCAGGCAGCCTCCCCTGACTCAACCTTGTCCCCAGCCTCCTTTTCTGTGGCTTCTCTCACTCCCTGCACCATGCTATGTCTGGTTGTGTCTGCAGAGCAGGTGTCTGACTATCCCAGATACAGAAGGACACCTTGCTCCAGCTCCCAGTCACTGGGTGGACACATTAAAGAGGAATAGCCTGCCCACTGAAGATGGTGATCTCCATCCCATCCCCTCTGTGCCTCCACCATGGCCCCACATAGAAAGACGAGGTTCAGTTCTGAGCTTCTCAAGGTAATAGCACACTGCAGAGTAGGAGGCTCAGGGGCATGGAAACTGACCATAGCCATCTGGCCCATCACAGGAAGAGGGTTGCCCCCATCCTTGCAATTTAGGTCTGGAAGAGGAAACTGGCTTATTCTGTGTACAGAGGTTCTCAGTAAGAAAGAAATCTAATGGACAGAGATACTGAGGACAGTGGGCCAGGCTGCCATTCTGGGTAGAGGCTGGGCAGGCAAGGACACATAGGGTAGGGTCCTCCCACAGCCTGTCCCTCTGTCTCCTGCTGCAGCCTTGCCCTCTCCTCCCTGAACATGCATTGTCCTTCCCTTGAGAGGGGCAATGACTGGATCAGCATGGTAACAATATCAGTAGCTGACTTGATGGACTTCTCAAAACATCCTGCACCTGGAACAAGTGGCTTATGTGGGTGGTGATGCTGAGACCATCAGGGGCCACCCTGTGCTGTATCTGCAGCAGGCCCCATTCATCTATCCCCTCAGAGTCCATAGATGCCATCACCATTTCCGTTTTCCACCCAGGAAAGCGGATAGAAGCCTGCTCAGGTCACACAGAGACCAGATGTACACACCCTCTTGTCTCCACTCTGTACCTCAGGGTCCCACCAGCTTAACTGGTGTGGCAGGACTAAGGTCAATGCTTTCCAGGTCTAGCACCCTCTGTAGGTTTGTAGAACTCATTAACAGTTGAAGGCTCAGGGACCAGGGAGATGGCTCAGTGGAATAAGCACTTCTCTGGCAAGCGCAAGGGCCTGGGTTCAATCCCCAGTTCTGCCAAAAAAAAAACAAACAAAAACAGTCAAAGGCTCTGAAAAGTTCCACTGTGCAGTCCAGCTGAAATTGGTTCACTCCAGCAGTTGCTGACTGAATTAGCTTTTTGTGACAGCTGTTAGTGCACTGAGATTTGCATGTTTTTTTCAAGCAAGCACTGGGAGATGCTGTGTGATATTCATGGCCCCTTTGGCTGGCCTTGTAAGGCCTGTGCTGTAACAGACTGTGATGAGGACAGGCCTGTCCCTGTCCTCTGCCTCCCAGCTTGAGCCTAGAATGAAGTAGGTACATGCAGGTGAAAGCTGAGGAACAGAGAGAGCAGGGAGGTAAGCAAGCTGGGCTGGGGCCACAGAAGCCACTTCCCCACCAGACTTGACCTCTGCTGAACTGCACCATCTCCTCTTTCTGTCCCAGATCTAGTATTGAGCTCTTTGGCCACACTTGTCTTCCACCATCCTGATGGTGTCTAGGAGGGTCTGTAAACACAGTTGTTTTGTTTTATACTGAGTATTGAACTCAGGACATTGTGCTTGCCAGGCAGGGGCTTATGCTGCTGAGCTATCTTCCCAACCATCTAGGTGAGTCTGAAGGAGCCTGTCCCTTGGGGGGCCCCATGCTTCCCTCATGGCGTCACAGCCCTCTGCCTGTTCCTAGGTCCCTTGCCAGGCTCAGTGCCTCCTCCTTCCCTTTCCTTCTAGGCCTGTGGCTCTGGCCTTGGCATTCTGATCACATTCCCGGCCCTCCTGGAATACTAATTCTTTCTAGATGAAATCAACTGTGTTTAATTTTTTTAAGAGCTAGGGAAAAGAAGGAGACATGAAGCAGGAGGCACCATTGGGGAAAGTGGGGCCTTCCTGAGCCCTTTTCCAGAGCTGTCTGTGGGCAGCCTGGCTTGAGAATGTACCAGGACACCAGCCACTCAGGATGCCCCACACCCAGCACTGGCCAAAGATGCTATGGCCCTGGCTTGGGGGTGGTTTTGGAGTCCCAGGAGTATTAGAGTACTTGCTTAGCTCCTGCTAGAAAAATACAACCTCAAGCCTCCATCCAGAGCTGGTGCTATGTAGGCCAACTGCCCACTGTACCTGGTGCAACTTCAGTGTGTCTCAAATGACCCCATGGCCCTTATTGTTGCTGAGAGTGCAGGTCAAAGCCCAGGACAAAGAGGCCATATAGGGAGGTCAGCTGCAAAGCCACTTTAGCTCCCAGTGACCTTGGACAAGCCTAAGAACTCTCAACCCCAGTTGCCTGCCTGGGGCACAGGGCCATGGCCCTGCTATCAGGAACAATATTGTAGGAAGAACAATATTGTAGGAAGAACAGGTGTGCCTCACCTGCAGCTTCAACAGCTATGTTACCTGGGGCAGGTGTCTTAATGTCTCTGGATGTCAGCTTCCTCATCGATGTGATAAAGAAGTAGCATCATGGGCCTGGAGAGGGTCACAAGGTACCACAGGCTGCATATGGCCAAGAATCACAGTCATGTCCCTGAGGGTAGTGCTGGGAGCCTCTTCTCCCCACTGGAAGCCCCTCCAATATCAGGCCTGGTCCTGACCCCAGCCAGGCAGGCTTCTCCCTTATGTTCCCTCCCTCAAATCTAGTGCCACCTGCCTCCGCTTACCTGCTTAACATGCTAACGTCTCCAGGGGGAAGAATGGAATTGTAATAGCAGGAAACTTGACAGGACACAAAACATGATGAAATCAGCGGTGTAAATTATGAAGCCCAAATCAGCTGCTCCTCTGGAGATGGGACACTATCAGATGCTCTGTTGACTACAGCCCAGAACCCCATTGCTAGGGGCTATGAACCTTACTGTCCTTGCCACTGCCTTCGCCTGTCCCCTCGAAACACTTGGGGTCCTTGGCCCCTAAGCTCCACTCTGCCCGAGGTCCTGGCCTGCAGCACCTGGCCTGGTCTTGCCTCTGCCCTCTCATGTTACCTTGCCCCAGAGGGCTCTTGAGCCCAGGTGCTGCCCATTTCAAGCTCTGCCTCATCTGAGCTCCATACAAGAGAAACCCTAAACTGCTCAGCAGGGACGCACCACCATCCTTTTAGCTTTGTGATGCCCCTGCCACACAGAGTAGGGTGGGCCAAGGATAAGGCCTGGCCTGCCCAGCGACGTGACTGCTAGCCACAGTCAGGCCCCGCCCAGGCCTCTCTGTCCCTCTCCCTTAGCTTCCCCACCCACCCACCCACCCCTGTCCCTGCTCTCCCAGACCCCTGTGAGCCACTGACAAGCATGCACAGCTGGCCCATGAGGGGGATGATAAGTGGAGGTGGCTACTTGGCCACCTCCCTGCAGGGCCTCATCATAAATTATCATCGACCCGATGCTGGCCAGGCTGGAGACGAGTTGGGGAAATAAAGCATCAGGCTCAATAATTGTGCCCTGCTGCCTGAATTTACTTATTTGCGGCTTTCCTACCCACTATGAAATGCAGTGATAAATAACTGCTGACTATTAGGCTCCCAGACGGTAAAAACACCACGCGATCTATTTCCCGAGGACATGAGGGCTCAAGCTGGGCTGCTGTCACCACTGGGCTGCTAGCCTGGATCTGATTCCTTCAGCTCTTCTTGCTCCGCAGTTGGCAGTTCATAGGGTGAGACCAGGGGGCTAGGAAGACTTTGGGGGTGGGGAGGGTGTGTCTCCCACCATTCATCTCCTCAGGCACATTCCTGAAGCCCTGTGCCCCAAAGGAGTGGTCTTCCCCCTTGTGTTTGCTGTCTGGATGGAAGGTGCTGTCACCAGGGCTGTGGGAACTGTTAAGGGGGCACTGGATTCAATCCTGTTACTCTGTTTCCTTTTTTTTTTTTTTTTTTTTTTGGTGGTACCAGGGATCGAACTCAGACCTTGCACTTGCCAGGAAAGCACTTATCAATCCTCTTACTCTAGAGGTACAGATAGAGGCAAAGAAAGATTAAGTGCCCTGCTCAAGGTCACCTGGGACAGATGTGCTCCCCACTCCACGGGTGTCGGACACCCTATGAGCAAGTACAGAGACCTGAGTCAGGGGTGCTTCCATCAGCCCCATGGTCAGCCAGGATGGCTACTTTCCTCATGGCTGGTATCCTCCCTCACTGCCTTTACTTTGTGCCAAGCCTAGGCTGGGATATCTGGGGCAGTGCTTCCCTCTGCCCCAGGGCTGGGCCTGGTTGGACTTGGCTATCCTGAGTCTTGCACAGTTTCTGACCATTTTCTGAAGTCCACAGTGAGTGAGGAGGGCTAACATGAAGTCCGAGGGCCACATCTGCCTTGAATTCAGCCCCACTACACAAGGTCATTGCCTCCTGAGGATATAAAGGGGGAAAATGAGGCCCAGAGATGTCCCAGATCTAGAGGAATCCACATTTCCCAGGTTAGGCAAAAATCCCAGGCTAGGTGGGAAAATGGTTGCCTCCCTTCCCCTCCCAGCTGGTGGACAGTGGCTGGGGTCTTCTCGGCCCTGCTTTTTCCAACCAGAACCCGTGGAGCCTCCATAGCTGTGAGTTACAGCCTGCATGCCACCCACTTGCTCCTGGGGTCCCAGACAGGAGGGCAGGGTAGAGGAGCACTGAGCCTCACTGTATCGTGGTGTTACTGTGTGAGCACCTCTGTGACTTCCACTACTCTTCCTCCATCTGGGAACCACTGTGTGCCCCCAACTTCATATCCTGGGACAGCTCCCCATGCCAGCTCATTTCCCTAACCTCATTCATGATTCCCACACCCCGGCACACCTGACACCCTGCTTTGTGTCAGCATTGGCTTATTTCATGCCCATGACCTGAAGGAGTACTATTGTCCCCAGTTCACAAAGCAACTGTTAGAGAGGTTAAACAATTTGCTGGGTGTCACAGAGCCTGGCTGTAGTCTGTGGACAAACCAAAACCCAGACAGGAAGAGTAGAGATCTGCCCACAGTGAAGGAGAGAAACTGTAGGGTGCTGTGCGCCACTGGCAGCTGAGAACCCAGCTGGGCTGTGTGGAGGCTGCTCCAGTTTCTCTCACAGGAGAGGAGGCCGAGGCTCCTGGGACACTGGTGCCTGAGCTCTGAAGTCCTTGCCACCGTTCCTGGTCTGCCTTGTGACGCACAGTCCCCTTCCACCTCCTGGCTACGGCTCCCCAGTAGAGGGAGTGGCTTTTACTGTCTCACCTGGCAGAGTCAGGCTGCTCTTTGTCCCCAGGTGGCTTAACTTTATTTTTGCCAAATGCATTCTGAGTAAGAGTCACGAGGTACAGGAGTGGTGACAGGAGACCCATGGGAGCCCAAGTGACTATGGGAGAGGCAGACAGTGATAGAGTCACACTAATGGGCCACCTGTTCCCCTTCCATCTGGGCCTCCCACCTGAGGTGGATATTTCTGCACAACTGTGGGCTGTTGGACCTGGGATGGGCTACAGCTTCCCCTTGCCTTCAGGCCAGCCCTGAAGAGCCCTCAAACAGCCAAGGAGCCCCAGATGCTCTGACAGTTGGCTCTTTGTCTTCCCCCATCTCCTGATAGAGGGCTGCCTCTTCCCACCCTCTGCCCTTTCCAGTTGGGCTGTGGTGGGAAGGACCAACCTTGCTGGAGGCCAGGGCAGGCTGGCAGGACACTGGCACCAGTGTCTTTTCCATGGGCCTCAGAGGGAAGGACACTGCCCACCACTTAGCCCAGGATCTAGTTTTCAGCCTAATGTGACCTGTTTCACTTGCTCCCCCATTTCAGAGAATGGAATGGGTCTGGGTTGTGGGGCACTGGGGCCAGGCAGGAGGTGACATGCAGAGAGAGGCTGATCTCTTTCTATGTCTTGAGGGACCCTGTTCAGGGCATGGAGGTGGTGCCACAGCCCCTAGAGAACAGGAGGGTGGCCCGTGGGGCATGTGCAGGTGCACCTCTGCCAGACCCACAAATCCAGTCTCACTTAACTGTACCATCATTTATGTTAATAGCTCCTGTGGTCCATGTGTGCATGTGGGTGAAATACAGCCCCACATCATTTATTGGTGGGGATTTTTTTTCTTTTCTTCCTCTTTTTTTTTTTTTTGGCGGAACCTGGGATTGAACTCAGGACCTTGCGCTAGCCAGGGAAGCGCTTATTCCACTGAGCCATCTCCCTGGCCCTGGTGGGGATGTTAATTGTGCACTGCTGACAGAGGATGAACACACATTTGGGGGTGTAGATTACTGTGGCAGTCAATGGCTGGCCGTACATGTGGCAAGTGCAGCGCTGTGGGCTCAAGGATAGATCGAGGGAAGCTGGACACCCCAAGTTAGGAGCTACCAGGAATAAGGGTAGGGGAAGAGTCATCTCCCAGCCTGGAGCAGTGTCTCTCGTCTCCTGCTCCATACACCACTGGGGAGTGAGGACAGGATCTGTTTCTGTGGCTCAGGAAGGGCCTGTAGGTCCCCTCTGGCCACTATCCCCAGAGAAAAAGCAACTCCAATGGCAACAGAAGTGAAGGCCCAGGGGGAGGAAGGCTGCCTTTGTCATGTCTGATGGGAAGCCCAGAGAGGGAACAGGTCAGTGGAAAAGGGCCTAGACTCATACTGCAGCCACCCTGACAGGGCTACCCCAATTGTGGCAGGGCCAGTTGCATCTGTGGGGCAGGAAGGGGTGGCTGTCCACCTCTTCTGAGAGCATTGGCCTGCCAAGCAGAGCCCTCTCCTAGGCTCCCAGAACTTTCTCAGCATCACTTCCCTGCTGACCCCTGCATCCCTCCAGGAATGCTGCTCATCCTGAACCTCACAGCACAGGACACCAAGGCCTGAAGAAGTTAGGAACAGATCTAAACTGGCATTGCCTTGGGAGACAAAGCTGGGATTTGAACCCATGCCCACCCGTAGTCCTGGGGCACTCAGTTGACAACATCAAGCCACCACCCTTGGTGACCAACCTGGGCCTTTCCACAGCCCCCAGGGTCCCCAGACCGTGGACTGACTGTGGGGTTACTGTCTCTGCTTTCCAAGCAGGCTGGCCAAGCTGCCACACAGGCAAAGGGACAAGGCTGCCCTGTGCCAGTCCATGCTGCAGCTAGCCATGGACCCAGCAGGGATAACTTGGAGAAAGATTTATGAGCTGGGTTAAAATTTGATTTGGGTGGAAGATCCCAACCAGCCTTGCTGGCTGCCCCAGACAAATGGCCTCATCTCTGCCGGCTCTCGTGCCCCTGTGCCAGCCTCCCCCTTCCTCCCCGGAAGACTGCCCGCCACCCCAGAGAAATCAGAGCACCAATTGGATTTAGGGCAGGCGCAGCAGACACTGAGGCTTGTTTGCACTTCAGTTTGAAATTGAACAGGACAGGATCAGCTTTGGGTGGGAATGGCTCTGCTGGGGCTTCCAGGCTGAGCTCACCAGCTGGGCCTCCACAGCCCTGGGCACTCCACTTGTCCACTGTCCCTGGTCCTATCTTCTGCTCAGAACCCCCAGTCTTCCCCAGAACCTGATGGCTGGGACTTGAACCCATCAGATGTGTGTGACAGGATCTCTCTAAGCCTTAGTGTCCTCATCTGTGAAATGGGGACCACAGTAGACCCAGTTCTTATTAAATGACATAATATGTGGAACTGAACCCCCCTGGGTAAACAGAAGCTCTCACTGTCAGGGAAGCACAGGCCAGGGCATGCTCCGACCTATGAGTCCCAGGTCTCCAAAAGCCTCATAGTCCAGTGCTCTACCAGGGCTAGGGCCTCCCTCTCTTGAGGCAGGCTTATACAGACAAGGAAAGTGAGGCTTGGAGAGAGAAAGACTGCCCCAGGCCTCTAGCAGGGATGGCCAAGTGCAGCTCCACTGGCTATAGACCACTTCTGGGCCACTTCCATGGCTCTGCCCATGGTGTGGGGTGAAGGAGAGGCAGGGGTAGCTCCTATAGGGAAGGGCATTTGGGCAGAATGTGTGCCAGGAGTCCCTCAAGGCTGGGAGACAAGTGGCCTCTTCACACACACACACGCACACACACACACACACACACACACACACGCATGCAGGCACACATGCACACACTCATACCCTTGCTGCTGCTGGCAAAGATCCAGGCCCAAAAATATCTGTGTCACCTTTGGATGCTATGTCCCTGTGGCTGCTCTGTCCTAGGCCTATGGGGAGGCAGGCAGCATCTCAGGCTGGGCACAGGAGGCCAGCACCCACCTCTATCTGCACAAACATGTGCTGAGTGCAGGGCAGGGCTGGGCTATCACCTCACCTCTGGCCCTGTATCCTGTGGGACCAGTAGAAGTGGGGCCTCAGCTCCATGCCTTTCCAGCTGTTCAGATGAAGCTCTGCTGCACCCATTTCAGGACAAGGGGCCAGTGGGGACCGGTATCCCCTTCACCACCTCCTTATTGGTCCCTTACCCTATAATCCCCCCCAAGGAATTTAGGGTCCCTCCTTCAGATTCCTTGGCACCTGAGAACCTGGGCTTCCCATAGTGCCCATATCCATACACTCTGTCCACTTCATTCTCCTGCTTGAGGACCCAGCCCTGTCCCTGGCAGGCACAGAGCTAACCTTATGCATACTCATGAGGTTTCAGGGACTACTGTGTCATCAGTGTACATCATAACAGGAGGATCTGGGTCTCCCCTCCCTCCTTCATCCCTCCTTCCCTTGAGAAGCTAGCTGTGTGGTAAGAAGCTGGTGCAGGGCCACACCCACTTGCCCTCCTCCAGGGCCCCTTGCCAGCACGGACCCCATGACCTCCCCTTGGCCCTGAGTGCCTGGCTGGGACACCGCAACACCCCCACCCTGAGAAGGCCTGGAGCGAGTCCTGTCCATGCTGCCTCCCACTCCGGTGGACACCAATCACAGCACTGACCCAGTGTCAGCATCTCGCTGCAGCCTCTCATTATTTACTTATATACTTATTTATTTATTCCCAGCTCGTTCTCTGGAGGATTTGTGGCAGCTTACAGAAATACAACATAATATGGCAGGATCAGGAGAGGGAGGTAGGGGGAACCCAGGCATGCAAAGCAGGCAAGCTGGAGTTTAAGTCCTGTTGCTTAGTTTTTGCAACTAGGTAGTCTCCACTGTGATTTGAGCCTCAGTTTCCTTACCTGTACAATGGGAGTGATGGCCCCCACCCTATGGGTAGTCGGTGGAATGAAATGAGAAAATGAAGGAGCAGGAAATGGGTGCAGATAGCACATGGTGGTCACATAACTGGGAGAGATGTTCAGAGGAAGGAGGCTGGGCCATGGCAGGCAAAACCCTGCATCTGGTAGTTTCTGGACTGGTGGGGGGCATGGGGGACCAGAGCTAGGGGGTGTAGATGTGGTGCAGGCAATATGATGGTCTCTAGGAGTCAAACTGGCCCCAATGTCCTCCTGGACATTCCCCCAAAATCCTCTGTTAGTGGAACCCCATGAATGATACCCCAGTACCTCATCTTCCCCTCATGGGACCCAAGAGCCTGCAGGTTGGAGAAGGGTAGAGGTCTAGGGAACCCCCCCTTAAACTTGCTGGTGCCAGCTCTCAGGGGCCCCATAGGCTCACCCCAAGTCTGCACCCCCTGCAGCTCTTGGCTCTGATGCCCATGGTTTCAGTCTAGCTCCCAGCCTTGTTTAACAGCCCCTCAGGACCTTTCTCTCAGCCTAACCCCTGCATCCCCAAGCACTCTCAGGCTGCCCCCAAAGTGGCTGATTGCTTAGGGTTCCCCCCCACCTTCCTCCCAGCCAACAGTTGCTCCAGCCAGGCTCCTGGCCCCTATCCTGTCTTGTTATAGCCTCAAATCATTCTTCCCTTAGCACTTCTGGTTGAGCAGGAGAAGCGGCATGATTCCCTCCCACCCGCAGGGCTCAGTCACCCTGTGCTGCACACACAAGGGGCCCAGTGCTTTGAAGGACCAGCATTGGACAATGTTTGTGGGCCTGACTCTAGTCTGGCCTTCCTGCTGAGGTGGGGAAGTGGGAACTTCTGGCCTGGCAGCCAGGAGGACCCTGGGAGAAGAGTACCAGCCCCACTAGTCTTTGCCCATGACCTACTCCTAGACTAGACAGCTCATACACAGCACTCCTGTCACAGGAGTCTGATGCTGCTTCCCCAGACGGCTAACTTATTGACAGAGCTGTGGGGCCCATATCCATACAGAAGGTATCAGGTAGAACGTGGCACTTGAGAACTCAGGAGCCCAGTGGGGTGCAGAAGGCTGCCTGCCCTGGCTTTTATCACTGTGTACCTGGCACTTGGCCTCAGTCTTCCCTATGTGTACATTGGGAAGATGGAGCCTGCACTTTTCCTGGATGTAGGAAGCTTTTGGAAGCAGTTTGGCTGGGGACCTTGAGGCTGGCATGCTGTATAGCTGGTCCTACCTTATGAACAGGCTCCCCCAACACCCCTACCTGCTCAGCTCAAGTGGAGAAGCCCTTATGAAACAACAAATGAATGACATACTGTCTACACGCTTGCAGGGTCCTCACCCACCTTGCACCACCCTCCTTGGCCTGGGCTCATGGTCACCAGCTGTGAGGGCATTATGAGGTTGTGCCCACAGTCTACCACATGCCAGGCTGAGCCCCAGAAGGCCAGGGCCTGTTCTGGGCCATCATTGGCACTCTGCCAGTCCTGGCACATGGATCATGACCAGGGTAAGCTCCAGGATCAGTGTGTGATATCTCCAACTCTGCCCAACAGAGTTGAACCACACACAATACAGTAATTGACTTTTATACAATTAAAAAGGGTCACCCTTTGTGGGGAACATGGTAGAGGATAATAATGTCACTTCTGAGATAGCAGAACCTTCAGGAGGGTTGGGATCCCCTTGAAATCTCCCCCTAGCCTGTGTCCTTAGTGCCTGAGATGACCACAAATGCTGCTCCTGGTTCTTCCACGGGCTCTTCAGACCACTCTGTCCACTCAGAGCAGTACCTGGCTATACAGGGGATTGGATCCCAGCATCTACCTGCAGGCCTCTCATATTCCCTCCTGCCTCCTGCCTCCCCACTGGAAAATGCCCAAGGACCTTGGCAGTGTGGATCTTGGAGTGGGGGTTTTGGCAGAGCAAGCTCAGGAGGTGAGGAGTGCAGCATGGGAGGGAGGTGCACTTCTGCGTTCTGCAAGTAAGGCACCAAGGAAGGGGGCTTCCATCTATCCTCATTACCTTCTTTTGACTCTGGTGCTTTTTTTCACCCTCATTTTACAGAAGTCAAAGCAGAGGCTTTTTGGGGGGTTAAGAAAATGTTCTGGAATCATGATGTACTTGTATCACTGGGTGAATTTGTTTAAAAAAAACCACAGCTAAACTTGGAAGGGGTGAATTTTATGGATGTGAGAGGCAATCTCCCCATCCACAAGTTCTTTACCCAAAGAGTCAACTGACCCTGAATCAAAAATACTTGGGGGAGGAATTGCATCTGTACTGAACAAACACAGACTTACTTTCTTGTCATTCCTTAAACAATACTGGGTAATAATTATTTACATAGCACTTACATTATATTAGATATTATAAGTAATCTAGAGATGGTTTAAGTATATAGGAGGGTGCACATAGGTTATATGCAAATACAAAGGATGAGCATCTATGAATTTGGGGGTTGGAGAAGTTCCTAGACTTAATCCCCTGAGGGTCGGCTGTATATCTTAAATTTTTAAAAATAAATTTGAACCAAGCTTATAAAGAAAAAATAATCCCAGGCTCAGAGAAGGGAAGGAACTTGCTCAAGGTTTCGGTTGAATAAATAACACAGCTAAGACTTGAACTCAGGTCAGTTGAAATATTCCCATGATCCAACCTTGACTGAAGATAAACTACTCTTATGACTCCCTCACCCCGGAACTTTCCCTGGCTCCCAGTTGCTCCTCCCTAAGCTTAATCTTAGGCCTGGGCTCTATCTCCTAATGGAAGTATTTTCTCTTTCCTCACTTGCACTCCACATTCCTCAGGGTGCAGCCCCCGGCCCCACTGCCCAGTCCTGCCTGTCCCTAGCCCTACCCAGCTGCTGCAACAGCCATGGTCTGTCACTGCCCAAGCTGTGCACTTGTGGCCCAGGTCCCCACTGCTTGGAAGCGCAGCCTCCCGTGCACCTTGCTGGCCCAGCGTGTGCTGCTCACCCCCTCCCATCTTAGCTCCAAAACCCCCTGTCCCTGCACACGCCCCTCCCTCCTACAGTCTCTAGTTCCCAATCTGTTTCCCCTTTAATTGTAGCTCCCAGAGGGCAGGCTCCATGGGTCGAATTCCCAGAGGCACCCAGTGCTTTTCTGTTGCAGCCTGGAAACCAAAAGGCCCCATCCAGGGTTCTGATCCGTCTCAGTCTCAGGCCTCAACCCTCCCTCACACTGGCTTCTTCCCTTAAGTTCCAGAGCTGCCACGTCCTCCCCACTCTGTGCTTGTATCCCCCAAGCCCCACCAGGACAGCCTCCACAGCCTCTGCCCCTGCATCACCTTCTCACACAGTCCCCCCTCTTTTGTGGCTTCCTTCCCTAGGGACCTGAGGGCACAGGCTCCACTCAGGTTGCTGCTCACCCAGACAGCGCCCCTTCTGGGCAGCCGTGCATGGCCCAGGCGGAATAACCAGATTAGCCTAAGCGGCTCCTCTTGTTTCCTGGTGTAATTGGATTGAGGCTGTGTGTCGGTGCAGCCGCATTTAATATTGTAATTCCACAGCGCCTCGCCCGCCCCCCTCCACCCGCTGCCCCAAGAGCAGCCATGCAGCTGGGCCAACAGAGCGCAGTCTACAGGCCAGAGAAAAGGTGGCAGGGTAGAGGGATCACTGTCCCCAGCACCCACCAGGAGCCACACACAGGGTATATAGAAGAGGTGGGCCATTCCAGAGCCTTTGCACCTCTCTTCTATGGCACACAGGCTGGGATATGGGCACAGCCCTGGGAATTCAATGGAGGACAGCACTGATGGTGGTGGCGGAAGAAGCCGGGCTGGGTGCAGCCCAGCTAGGCTGAGTGGCTTCAGGCCACTGTCCCTAAGGGTACAAGGGCCTGCACACACTCAGTTGCCTGGGGGGCCTGTGCTTCTGCAGTGCAGCCGCAGGCTGAGCCAGGAGCCTTGTCCAGCTGATGGCTGGGCTCCTCTTTCACTCTGTCAGCCAGTGCCAAGCAACCTTGTGGTGATCAGCCTACGCTTGAATCTTAATACCTGAAGGGAGTATGATGTGCATCTGTGTATGTGCCATGAGTATGTGTGTGTGTCTACAGTACGTCCATCTCTGTGTTTACCGTGGGCCATCAGTGTGATGGCCTGTTCCTGAGTCGGTCAGTAGTGGCTGGACATGTGTGTGTCGGTACCAGAAAAGAGGGAGCCACACACCCGTGCACAGCCCTCCCATGCAAGCCCAGATTTGTCTCTTGTTTCCACAAATACCCACCAGCTCCTGGATCCTCAGGCCAGGTTGATGGGTCTTTAAAAACAAAGAAACTGGGGGAAAATTTTTTTTAAAAAGCTCACATCTGAGAATGTGCCCAGCTGGGAAGGGACAGAGGGCAGGGCAGGCATGTGACAGGGCTTCCCATTCTTAGGCTTGCCTCCTGGAGGCCCAGCCCTAAAAGGATGCTGAACTCCTGCCTTGCCCAGATGTAGACATTTTCAGCTGCCCAGCAGGGACACGAGTCACAGTCTGGTCCTCAAACTAGTGTCTGCCCAGCTGTTACTCCAGGAGGCTCAGACCCAGCTCTGAAGACTTTGGGTACAAGCAATGTTTTGTCTGCTAATGAGGGGAGGTTCAGGTACCCCTGGGGCTGGAGGTTTTACCCAAGGCTGAGGGCCCTGGGCTGGGGTCAGTGGACCCCTGCCCTCCACTATCTCTCTCCTTCCCTCCCACCCAATTCACATGGCTCCAGGGCCCAGCGACAGCTGCCATCCATCACTCAGCCCTATTTTTAGGAGGTGATAACCCAGCTGTGAAAATTCACTCCATCCTGATCTTCCACGTGAGGAAGTCTTAGCCTGAGCAGAGCGACAGCCAGGAGCAGGGGAGAGGAGGGATGTGGGGGCTATAGCGAGCTGGGGGCAGGGCAGGGGCATCAGGCAGGGAGATGAGTGCTCAAAGCCTGGACTCCTCCCCCTGTGAGTAACAAGCCCCTGTATGTTCTGGTCCTCAGTTTACCTGAATGTAAAATGAGCTATAATCTCCCCTCCTGGGGTCCTTTCAGCCCTGCTTGGAAGGCTGCCAGATGAAATGCAGGAATCCACTGAAGCGTGTCTTCCACGCAAACCACAAATAATTTTTCCCAAATATTGTATGAGATGTACTACAAAAATGGTTGTTTATCTGAAATTCAAATTTGATTGGGCATCTGTGTTTTTATTTGCTAAATCTGGCAACTCTGCTTCAATGGAGCAAGTTTCTCTCTATCCCATCCGGTCCTACTGCTCCAGGGAAGGAGGTCAACAGGTTTGCCACACCTGGCTGTACTGTCCCACTCTACCTCTGGGGCAGCTGTCTCATCCTCCTCTTCAGTGCCATAAACCACTTGTAGTCCTCTCAGTGTCAGACCTGCAGCTCCTAGAGATGGTGGACTGACCTCCCCCAGGTTGTGTATCCTTCTCTCCCTGTGCCTCAGCTTCTTCCTCTGGCAAATAGGAATAACAGTGTCCACCAAACGAGGTTGTTGTGAGGATCATATGAGCTAATGATAGCTGAAAGCTTGTGCAGTAACTGAATCCGTCTCCAGCTTCCCAGAGCCAGCCAAGGGTCCTAGCATGGGTAAGATAGATAGATAGATAGATAGATAGATAGATAGATAGATAGATAGAAAGAAAGAAAGAACAGGTAAGGTAGATAGATCGACAGACAGATAGATTCATTCATTGATTCATTCATTCATTCGGTATACCCAGCCAGACCAGGTCTGGGCACTGGAGATCATGAGGGAGTAATGGGCTAGCCTGGGCCCCCAGATTCCTGAGAGCTACCACAGCCTTCAGAATTGCTACCACCCAAGTCAGCATACAGTGTGCTGAGAGGTGAGGGTCACATATGCGGTCACAGGGTCTGGTGAGGATGAATGAGCTGGAAGGGCATCCTGGGGGAGGGGAGGTCCACTCTTTCTCTGTTGTGTGACAGAGCAGGGCCTGATTGCATTTCAGGGAGCTCCATCTGGCTGCAGGATGAATGGGCTGGAGACTGGAAGAAAGGGAGCAGAGAGTGCAGGGGCATGGATCTCTAGGCTGCTCCCCTCCAGCAGAGTAGAGTACCCTATCATCTTCAGAGCTCTGTAAGTTGTCACTCATGTCAGGATGAACCAAAGCCCAGCCACCTAGAGGATGAGGGAGTGCAGCCAAATAATCCCCCTCCCTCCCTCTGTGATATTGGTTTGAGCCTCTCTGGGGTTGTGCTCCCAGTTAGCTGGGTGTCTTTGGGTAAGCCACCAAGCTTCTCTGAACTTCAGAGTCCCCATCTATAAGATGGGAACAATAACAGATTGTGATGAGGATCGAAAGGATACATATCAAGTGTCCAGAGCCCCAAATTCCTCCTGAGTGAGCCCTTCAAGGATGGTAGGAGTTCAGCAGCTCCATCACAAAGGGTTATAGACAGTCATGAGGGGACTGGCCACGCAAGACCCAGCCTGTCTCAGCATGGCCCAGGTCCCCCAGGAACGGTACAGCCAGCATGTCTGACCAGGCTTGCCCAGCTCCTAGCATCAGAGCTGTGTCACCACCCTACACATGTCACAACCTCATACCTCATTTTCTTGAAGGGAACAAGAGGCCCAGAGAGGACAAGGTAGAGCCCAAGCCTGCCTCAAGGCCGAGCCCTCCCTGTCCCCACAGTCCCCTCTGTCCTACAGGTGGGTAGACTGGGATCTTGAATTCCTGGAACTCCCCTTTGCAGCCCTGGGGAAAGGGGAATAGTAGTCAGGAGCTCACTGATTTGATGAGAAGTGACATCCCTGTTATTGGTCAGGATGCACCATAATGGAAAGGGAGGCAGGATCACCAAGGTGGCACAGTCTCTGCACCCTGAGCCCAGGAACTCAGGAGTGACACCATTCAATAACCTGGGATACCAGCCGGGGTGGGCAGTTTAATGGTGTATTGCTTATGGGAAAACTTGCTGGGAGTTGGGGGGGGGAGGCCCTGGCTGGGACCCTATGTCAACATGGGAGACAGTCTGCAACAGAGGCCTGCGGAGAGGGCACAGGGGTAACACGGGAACTGTTTTCCTGCTACACCTTACTTGCTCTGAGACCATGGACCAGAAATGTGACCTCTCTGAAGCCCTTACTTCATCTATAACATGATAGGTCCTCCCTGTCAGCATTGTTCTGAGAGTCACCAGGGACCTCATACCTGGGGTACACTGCTCAGCACAGGAAGCCCTTTGTCAGAGGTGGCAGGGCAGAGGTCAGGAAAATGCTCCTAGAGTTGCATGGGGCCTTGAAGGATGGCTAGGAGCTCAGCAGACAGAAAAGGTCCCTTATAAGCGACTCCCCTATAAGCCTCACTCCCTGGTAAACAAAGAAGACTGGAAAAGATTTTCCTTCCTTTGTGCCTCAGTTTCCCCACCATAAAAGGAGATCATTGCGCTGGGCGAGCTTCTTCAGAATGTCTATTTGTGACATTCTAGATAGCCCTTCCATTGAGGGAGGCAGAAAGTGAGGAGGCTCATTCTGTGACCTGCTGTGGGCACACTGGGGGTGTGGAGGGCTACCAGACCCCTGCTGCCTTGCCTGAGCCTCTAAGGTACCCCTGGGGCCAGGGCTCCAGTGCCACTCCCCAACCCAGGCAGTCCTGCAGCCCAGAGCCCACAGGTGGCCTGGCCAAACTCAGTTCCCGCTGTGACTGTGGTCCTGGGGACTGGGGGGTGCCCTGTGCTGGACCTGGACTGGGTGCTGCTTTCCATTTTTTATGCAGTGTTTCCCCTCTAAGCCCCAGCTTTCACTCCCTGTGGTGTGTTTGGGAAGCAAGAACCCACACACACATGCACACTCACATGCCATCTGATGTGCCAGACCGCAAGGCACCCGTGCAGAGCAGATGTGCACCCAGCACGCTAGTTCTGGCCGCGCCTTCTGTACCTGGGCCAGGGCGGGTGGCCACTGCACGGCAGGTGACTGGCACTAATGGTGAATTAATAAGTTAATTAATGAAAGTCACATATGACCTCAATTAATCCTTCCAATCACCTCCAGTTTCATTCTGTGTCAGGGAAGCCTGAAGGGAGACTCAGGGCAGTTGAGCAGTGTACCCAGGATGGAACCCAGAAAGTGGCCAGTGAGGTTCACAGATAGAACTCTCAGACTCCAGTCTTGGGGTCTTAGGTTTCAAGGTCTGGGTGGGAGCCCATGAATCACAGCCAGATCCCCATCAACACACTGCAGGTCTCCAAGAAGTGTGTGAATAAATAATGTCTGGATGAGGTGATACACCAAGGCAGGAGCAGGCAGCCCTTGGGATATGTGCTTGATGCCTGAGGCACTCAGAACCTGGGTAGAGGTCTCTGGCCCCCCACTGGCTCCTCTGCGGGAGCCCAACCTGTGGCTTAACCTATGGATATATTTCTAATGTTATATAATTATTTTATTTTTTTTAAAGACTGGGTCTATGGGACCTAATTTTAGCTCCAGGGATTCCTGCCTTCCAGCTCCCTCAGCCTCCTGTGAGAGTCCCAGTGGGCCAACCCTGACCCCTCATAGGGACACAGGGCCCTTTATAAAATAGAGCAGCTGGAGAAGATCAAAACTTCTATTTGGGGGACCAGGAAGATGGTTCAGTAGAATAAGTTCTTCCCTGGCAAGCACAAGGGTTTGAGTTCAATCCCCAGTTCCACCAAAAAAACTTCCATTTGGGAGAGTTGTGCCCTCATCCCACACTAAAGTGTGCAGGGCAGTATTGTTGGGCTTACTGATCCTCCAAAGCCACACAGACCGCATGCCAGAGCAGGTACCTCTGACCATGTGCTTGGCACTCTGCAGGTCTTAGCCCATCACTGTAGAGCAGCCCTGTCAGTGGGCATGGGATGAAGAGGAGGGCACTTCACTGACCCTATCTGATGACATAAGTGAAGAAGGGCCAATTGGCAGAACAGTCACATAATGCTGTCCTCAGTTTAACCTTTTTGGGCTGCATTTGCATGGTGAGTTTAGTGTTTGGTTTATTATGATGCTTAATGACTTAGAGATACCTCATGTATTTCTAATGTTACATAATTATTTTATTTATTCTTTAAAAGACTGGGTCTGCTGGACCTAATTTTAGCTCCTGGGATTCCTAACTTCCAGCTCCCTTGGCCTCCTGTGAGAGTCCCAGAGGGCCAGCTGCCACACTGCACCCTGTGTCCTTGGCCTGATCCCCACACCTGGCCTGTGAGATGAGTGCAAGGCCAGCACCCTGAGCACTGGCCCCCACTGCCCAATCCAGGGGCAGCCCCACACTCCTACCCCACCACCCCGACAGGCCAGGCCAGGCCAGGCCAGGATGTTAGGAGTTCAGCAGTCAATTCGATTTGGGCTCACATCATCTTGTCTGCCGGGAGGATTTAGTGCACTGTGCAGTCAATAGTGCGTTTGTTTTGCTATCGACCAGCTACATAGCTTCAGAGCTTCCTAGCTCCCTCATCTGCTCAGGCCTCTCTAGGCTGGGACCTGAAACAGGCACTGGGCAGATCTGGTGTCTCCTTAAGGCCTCTTCTGGGCCTCTTGCCACCACCAGGCCCTGCCCACACCCGGGCCTTACATGGGTCTCAACCCCCCAACCTCTATCTCCCTGAGATGTATCCCCCATTGTCTCTGGGTCACACAGTTCCAGAGAGGGTGGAGTGGGTCATTCGCTGGCCATACCTGACTCTCCAACCACTTGGGAGATTCTGTGGTACCCACCTCAACCTGTAGCTGGAAGAGCAGTAGTTGTAGGGATGGGACACTAAGCCCTCCTTCCCTGTCTACAGTAGTCTCTCTGTCTGGAACAGGTCCCGAGTTAGCCATGGGGTAGTCATGGAGTGACAGCTACCCAGGTAGTCAGCCAAAGAGATGTTCTCTTTGGCCTCAGTCTAGTCCCAGCACTGATTCTTCCTAGGTAAGGAGAAAGTAGATGATGGGTCTCTACTGATGACTTTCACTCATTTATTCAACAAACATTACCACAGTGATAGCCTCCCAGGCTTCATCTCCTGCTGTACCCTGCTTTGCCCTAGGGCTGCTTTAGGCTGGACCCCACATCTTAGACCCCACTTGAAATCTAGGAGTCACTAATACCCCATACAGCCCCGTGCTGCATGGCAAAGGCATGGGGAGAGGCTGCAGGGAGCTAGGACAAGGGCTCAGGGGAGGAAGGAAGGCTGCCGCCTGCTGGGCACCAGGGGAGCCTCAGAGGTCTTTCTGGAGGAAGCTGAGGGATGAAGAGAATTCTCCTGGGTCAGACAGCAGCCTGGTGGGTATAGCACCCAGCAGGGGCAGAGTCCTGGCTTGTCAGGAGCCACCCATGGAAAAATAAAGACTGTGGCTGTGTATGGGGCTGTGACTAGTGGCGGCCTGAGGACTCTGTGATGGTTCTGTGGCAGAGCGGAGATACCTGCTGCTCCTTGCACTTCTCTTCCCCTGGAGGCCTTAGTCATGAGCCCCTTTCCCTAACTGTCCCAGAAGGCCCTCCACTCTGCTTTCCCCCTTCCAAAAAGAGAAAGCAAAATACTATTATTGTTCATGCCTCATCTCCCTCCAAAGTTATTAAATTTCATTCCACGAACAAATAAATCCATTTTTATTGCAGCAGGAGGAGCGGGCAACGGTTTTGCTGTTTTACCTTTTTTATTTTTCAAAGTCCTCTTAAATCTGCCCCGATCGGTTGGGAGGCCCTGGAGGCTCCTGCACATGCCAGTTAGTTACTGTGCTGGGGGGGGGGGGGTAGGTAGTGGTAACAGGGTACGGCTGGATCCCACCTGACATGCACCCTGCAGGGTGGGGATGCTCCCGGGAGGCTGCCCATCCCCAGCCTGCTGGCAAGGAGGGTCCTAAAAGCTTCCCGCCACCAGCCTCTGCTTTGTTTGGCATTTTATAGTTTTCCAAACACTTCCTTCACTCACACACACACACACACACACACACACACACACACACACACACACACTCCCTCCCTCGCTCCCTCCCACAAAGACCCTGCTGGGGCAGCAATTCCAGCTCCTTTTTACTAGAGAGGAGACCAGCTGGGAACGCAGGAGGATCTGAATCCTTGCCTGCTGCTCAGAGGTCCCCAGGGACCCCAGGAAGCCCAGATCCTCCCTCAAGGCTGGACTGACCTCACCCTCCCTACTTGGGGGGTGGCAGGGCTATGATCAAGCAGCTCTTTCAGCCCACTTGCCTCCGTGGGGATTCACTCCCCCATCTCTGTCACCTGCCAGCTGTGTGACCCTGAGCATGAGATGGAAACTTGGGCCTCAGTTACTTTGCCTATGGAAGGGGTCTAATAATAGCAGGTTGCCACAGGAAATAGGAGCAGGGAGTGTCAGCGCAGGGCTCAGAGCTTGCCTCTCCTCTTGCTTCCCTGCTCTGCTCTCCTACAGAGGGACGTTGATCCTGTGGGGAGGGGCTGGGCAGGGTAGCACATGCCTTCTTCCTGCCTTCATGCCTTAGCAGCTGAGGTCTGGGATGGACTCTCAAGATAAATCCTCATCACGGTTATTTTTTCTCCCTCAACCATTTGCTAAAGACTTAATGACTGTCAATAAGAAGCCTGTTGCGTCGGCAGCCAGCCACAGCAGCTTGCAGAGGTCTCCTGGTAAAATGTTAAGTGACGCAGCAGTCCTGGCCTCCATGGGGTGTCACCATGTCCCGCCCATCCCCCTCCTCATCCCACCCTACCCCCATCTGCAGCTGGAGCCCTCAGCTCTTCTTGTGGCCCTACAGGGAAGCTGAACAGAGCACCTCCCCCAAGGGTGGGGTCAGCCATTGCAGCCCAGCCCATTGCAGCCCACTCCCACTGCAGGGCCAGACTGGGTAAGTGTATGGCTCCATCCTTCATGGCTCCTGAGAATCATAGGGGTTTTGGTTTGAACTGGAGAGAAATCCCTCACCACCACTTCCCTGAGCCAACCCAGCCTTGCCCTAGGTTAAGGGTTGAGGTGTCTCTCCCCTCTAACCCCCCAGCTGTCAGCCTGAGCCTCAGCCAGGCCTGGCAGCACCTTCCTTGGCAGGCTCAGAGCTGTCTCAGGTGTCAGGTAGGATTGTGGTTCCAGGTCAGGGTGTTCCCCCTGCCGCTGCTTGCCCACTTGCACTGCTGGCTTTCCTTCTCTGCCTCCCTAAACAGAAGGGCTGCCTTTGGGGAGGTGTCAACCTCATCCACCCAGCTCCCTGCTTTGTCTTCTGCCCCACCCTGCCCTGCAAGCCCCCCTAGGTCTTCTAGGTACCCTGTGTCTCCTTAGGGTTCCCCTGTGTCTTCCTTCCCTAGCTGATCAGCACAAAATCCCTGAACTGCAAAGCAGCCCCAGATTGCATTCCCTGGGGAGGGAGGGAAAATCCATCCCAGGGGAAGGAGGCAGAGGGGATAGTCAATTCTGAGCACCTCTAAGGAAGCCTGACCCTGACCCAGTGGGAGGGCTGCTCAGGGACTGAAGGAGGGTACAGAGCTTCTGAGCCCATTATCTTGTACCAGATTGGCAACCAGCTCATCCTGAACTTCTCTGAGCACTGTGGGGACAGAATGACTCAGACAGGTGAGACAGGGTGTTGGTGCAGGCTGGAGGAGGCAGAAGCCAAAGCCTTTAGCAGGTGGAGTTATAACAGGGCCATCTGTGTCCTGGCCTCGGCCTACTTGTCCGTCAAATGGGAATGCTGCCACCAGCGTTCCAGGGTTATTGGAGGATTCAATTGGTGGTGTAAGTGTGCAGGGAGATAACTACTGTCATCATAGGTCTTCGTGCAATGTCAGGCTTTAATCCCTGCCAACTCTTATTGTGCCCAATCTCCGTATATTTTGCCATCACCCAGCAAGGGACATGCATGAGGACCCCTGGTTTACTAAGGTTGAGGTGGAGCTGGGCTGGAGGCAGAGATGGAATCACACAGTCCCTGGCCTGAGTCTGCCATGGGCGGTGGGTGTGAATGTCTCCAAAGGTGGAAAGGTGGCACAGGCAGCTGCTGGGTGGTGGAGCAGCCTCACCCCCAGCTGCTACTGCCTGGATGGAAGGGGCTCTGGCACAGCATGGAGGTACCACGTCACCAGAACAGAAGGCTGAAATGCTGCCAACACTCCCCAAGCGTGACTCCTGCCAATGCAAACTCTGCTATCTCGCAACGCCATTAATTTACATTTTGATTCGACTTTCTTAATTTTACTTTAACTTTGCACGACTCCAGTTTGAGAATCATTTTAATGTATTTATCTGTGAGGCAATTTGTTAAATAACCCCCAAGACTCAGCGGTGTTCCGTCCTGCGCTTTTATTGCAAGGCTGTTTTAAATTAAATTAGGTGTCAGGGTCCCTGAGTGCACTGTATGGGGATGAGTTCCCCATCAACCCACTCGTAAAAGTTGAGCAAACCACTGCTGAATGCACAAGAGCAGGAAGTGGGCATTCAAGCGGGTGGCAGAACCACTGCAGCCTGGGAAGCAAGCAGCCCTGGGGGCCACCCCCAGATCACAAGCGGGCCGAAGCCTCAGACAGCAAGGAAGTTGCATGGCCAGGGGTGGGGGTGGGGAGCCCCTGGGGGGAGTTGTGCACAACCATTAGCTCCCAGAGCCCCAGTTAGTGTGTGTAGGAGGCTGTAGGCACCTAGGGGGGCTAAGCCTGGGTGCCAATCTCTGTTCTGGTTTTCTGAGTTCCAGAGAGAGCTGCTGGAGAGCTGGATGGTAAAGTCCGTCCCCATCCCCATTGCCCCCGCCTTGTTGTTATCTGAGCTGAACGCCTGTGCCGGCTATCACTTGGGCCCGGGGCATGATTTGTGAGCCGAAAGGCGCAGGTATTGAATCTATATTTCATTTTCACGTCAGCAGCTGCTATTTTGCCCGATAATGGATTCTCCACTCACCATCCTCTGGGAGAGATGAGCACAGGGGAGGAGGCCAAGTCCTGCTAATGAGGCTACCTCCTCCTCGCCTCCCTCCTGGGAAGCCCAGCAAGGCCTCCGACGTTCCTGGGAGGAGATGGGAACACTTCCATTCTGCCAGGCCTCAGTTTACCTGTTCTTCAAGCTTCATTTTCCCCAACCCTGGTCACTGGACACCTGATACAGCCCCTGTCCCTGGTGCACACCGCTATGAATAGGGTCAGGGTGCTTGGGGTTTCTCCAGCACATGGGACAGGGCACAGGTCAGGCCATGAACTCCGGAGCCACCTTCCGCTATTCAAGCTATTCAATCCTGTTTCATCGCACTTACAGCGATAAAACATTTACTTTTATGGTCACCATGCCTCAAATTGTCCCTCTGGGTCTTATAGGATCCATGTTGGGATTCAGTGGGTCAGAGTATTAGGGCTCCTTGAGGGTAGCAAGAAAACTTTACTCTGGGCTTTCACATGAAAGGCAAACATCTGCTAAGGAGAGTAGTTCTTTATAGAGCTAGGCTTGGTGGTACACACCTGTAATCCCAGCTACTTAGGAGGCTAAGTCAAGAGGATCACAAGTTCAAGGGCAGCCTAGGCAATTTAATGGGAGCTTATCTCAAAATAAAAGGGGTTACAAGCCAGGCATGGTGGTGCATGGCGTAATGCATGGTGTAATCCCAGCACTTAGGAGGCTGAGACAGGAAGATTGCTATGAGCTTGAGGTCAGCATGGGCAACATTACAGAGTGACAGAGTGAGACCTTATCTCAAAAAACAAATGGACTAGGGGATGTGGTTCACTGGCAGAATCTTGCCTTGCATGCGTAAGGCCTGGGATTTGCTCCCTAGCACTACCATAAAAAAAAAAAAAAAAAAAAAAAAAAAAAAAAAAAAAAAAAAATATATATATATATATATATATATATATATATATATATATATGCTAGAGATGTAGCTAGAGAATACCCTGGGTCCAAGCTCAGTACCAACCCAAACAAAACATAAAAGCTATATAACCACCTGACCAACTCCTATTTATCCATCAAGACCCACCGAAGGGCCCCTCTCCCAAGAGCCTGCCAGAAGGAAGTGGGCTAAGCTCTTCCCTGGTTCCCCACGCTCACTTGGTGCTGTGTGTCCATGGAGGATATATTCTTTCTCATCTCCTGAACCTTCTGTAGCTCAGCACAAGAACACACCATGCCAGGCACACTGGGGCCTTGGAACAGGCTCTGTTATGGGAGTGCAGGGGTTGTGGGTGGTCCACCACCCCTCCCAACGCTGCCCACCCTCCAGCCTCACCTCTTCCTGAGCTCAACACTCCACCCACCCTTCCTGGCCACACTGCCCCTCTCAGCCTGTCTGACCGTAGGCTTATTTTTCCTGCACCCCTGTCCTTGGCCACCTCCACCTCTTTTCTGGGCCCACGCCCAGCCCATTCTCAGGAAGTCTTCCCAAGGCTCATCTTCCTGGATCATATCCCCAGCACTGCCATTGCCCAGGGTCTGGCCTGCTTTCCCCCTAGATTGTCCTCCAGAGGTGTGGGTGGAGGAAAGAACCCAAGGTTGTACAGGTAAGCAGAGTCCTTCCTGCTTGGCACCATGCCAGTTGTATCATAAGTAGGCTTCGGAAGCCCTCAGCAAAGGAATGAATGAGTAAATGATCAAGGTCCTTGTGATGCCAGATTTTTGGCCTCTAAGTTCCCGAGGTGCCAGCTTTTGCTAGGACCAGCTGCCTCTCCGAAGGACAAAGGAGAATCAGAGCCTGTCTCTCAGGCCAGCCCAGTTGAGGTCTTAGCAGAGGCCTGGCACTCCACATCCCAGCACCAGGATACGCCCTGAGGTTTTTTTTTTTTTTTTTTTTGTCTTTTTGAGACAGGGTCTCGCTATGCAGTTCAGGCTGGCTTTAAGCTCATTTTGTAGCTCAGGCTGGTCTCGAACTCACAACAATCCTCCTGCCTCAGCCTCCCGAGTGCTGGGATTACAAGCATGCGCCACCATGCCCGGCTCTGAGTTTTAATAGTGCCAGACCAGCTCAGACTGCAGGCAGGTCTCAGGAGAGTGTGTGTCATGTCATGCTCACACGCACGCATGCACGCACGCACGCGGGCACTCACAGCCCAGCCAGGGCAATGCCTAAGGCCAAGAGAAAGTAGAGACTGCCTGCTGGGACCCAGTCTGGTGCTGCCCCTTTAGCACATACAGGGCCACACTCCACTGCTTTTTCTCCCCAACCCTGGGCTGTGCAGTTTGGGATCCGCCCCCCCCTCACTCATGTTTTATTCATGTAAAACCAGCCTGCATCTATCCTCAACAGATGAGACAGGAGATGCAGAGAGACAGAGACAGAGACAGAGACAAAGACTCAAGAAAGACCCGGACCATTTGGATGCTGCTGTTCAAAGCTGGGCAGCCTGGAGCAATCCAGAAAAACTGCACTGTCCCTGAGGCTGTGACAACCGGAGGGGCTGGGGTGCGATCCATTGTCACCTCTCAGTCTACCACCGGTTCCTTTTCAAACCTCTCCACAGCTTGCTGGGGTGGGCCCACTCATCCCCCACCCTCCGCCACCCTCTCTGGGGCCCCAGAGGAAGCGGGAGGCAGTGTCTGTGCTAATTGCATTGTTAGACCGAAGGTGCTCATGTTCGGCTGTCTAATCTGGGGCCTTTATTCAGCATGATTGCTGGCTGGCAGCCGGGGAGGACCAGCCGAGGCTGCGTGTGCGAGTGTGGGAGTCAGCACACACTGATGCGTTCCACCCCACAGCACCCCCTTTGCTTTGATTCCCATAGGAGTTTCAAGGAACAGTGCTGTGCAGGTGTTGCTGGGTGGCACAGGGCTTCCTGGGGTGCCCATCTCCCTACCACCTGACAAAACTAGAAAAAGCACAAGAGCTGGCCACAGTGTCAAACTCCGTCATCACAGCACTGGGTGGGGGGAGGCGCTAAGACAGGAGGATGCCTATCTAAAAGGGGTGGGAGACCATGGAGATAGCTCAGTGGTTTAAGCACCTGCCTAGGCAAGCACAATGACCCGGGTTTGAGCTCCAGTGCCATGTGCCATGCCGGTCCTTCCTTGGGTTCCCTGAGCAAGCCACCAAGAACTGGCATGATGGCGCACACCTGTAATCCTAGCACTATGGAGGCTGAAACAGGAGGATCACCACGAGCCTGAGCTGCATAATGACACTCTGTACCTAATACACAAAAAGAAGGGAGGGAGTAGGAAGGCTTGAAGGGAAGATAGGGGATTGAAAAAAAATAATAAATCAAGTTATATTACGTATACATTCCCTGTAATGAATGTGATCATTATATATACCTAAATGTACCAATAAACTTAATAAAAGAAGGAGGGGTAGGGATAATGTGGAGGCCCTGAGTTCAATCTCCAGTATAGAAGGAAGGAAGGAAGAAAGCAAGCAAGGGATAGCATAAGGTCAGTGACATTTTCTCCACTGCTTCCTTGGCTCCTTGGGCTTCCCTGATGTGAGTCCTGACTTCTCAACTCCTCACTGTTTTCACTTGGTAATTTATTTTTTTTGAGACTGTGTAGTCCAAACTGGCCTTGAGCTCTCAAAGATCCTTCTGCCTCAGCCTCCATTGTGCTGGAATCACACACATGAGCATCATACCCAGCTGCTTGGCATCTTCTGGTGCCCAACAATCCCTAGGTGTTTTACTTACTGCTTCACTTAGGTAGTACTAACATCTCCGTGTTGCTTAGATGGCAAATCAAGGCACAGAGGGGCCAAAAGACAAGCCCATGGGCACACAGAGACACAGTTCACCTGGCTACTTCGTCCGTGTCCTTGGCAAGTATGTGGTGTCTTTTCTACTTCTTCCCCTAAAAGGCTGCATTTATCTGGAGACAATTAGGAATGAGCCCTCCCTGCATTCTGTTACCAAGCTAGTCACTTTCCTCAGGCATAGTCTGAAATAGGGATTTCAGTGCTGATCCTAATAGCTCTGTGATCCAGCCCTGGGCCAGGCAGAGTGCAGAGTTTAAGGCTGGGAAGGGCAGAGTAGAAGTGGCACTGCTGAGCCCCTGCCACGCAGAGTACTATCACCCTGGGACCAGGGACACCAGCCCTGGCTTTTGGGTGGACATCAGAGCCTGGGCTTGGGCCCCACAGGGATGTACACAGGGTACATTAACACAGGTTTCCTGGGGAAGCCTCCCTGGAGAACAGAAGTGTGGAACATTCCTGGGCTCCCCTGCTAGTCTCTGTGTCTCCAGCACCCAACACAGACCTGCCTTTTGCTTCCTGAGTCTCACCCTAGCTTTGGCCAAAGTACAGGAGGCAGGACTGAGCTCATTGAGATCTCACATGTTCCCTTCTGCCCCATGTGAGATGGCATAGTGGTTCTCCCCCATCTAGACGCCAGTTGGTGCCAGGATGTGCAGATATAAACTCCATATTTGGTAGGACCTCTGATCTGAATAAAGCAAGCCCCAGCCAGCCCATAAACCTAGCACTCTCTCAGGGAGGGAGCCAGACTTCTCACTCATTTGTGGACTTCTGCACCTCATGTTTCCTGAGCAGATGCTATATGTCAGAGGCACTGTGTAAGGCTCAGGGGCAGATCCTAAGAGTAGAGCACAGACACAGCCCTCAGTGTGTGGCAGGACATGCCCTGTGTAAAAAGACAGCTGTGACATCCAACTTCAATCTCTAAGGAAGTCTTGAAAGGCTCCATGCAGGAGGTGGTGTCCCAGCACAGCCACATGGACATTCCCCTGGCACAGGGGGATAAAAGCATGCCAGGGAGAGTCAGACATGAACAAAGCTGCCTGGGCAGAGGCAGACATGAACAAAGCTGGATGTGTTTGGGAAAGTAGTTAACAGAGGCCCATGGAAGTGTATGTGGACTAAGAAAAAGGAATATAATCAAGTGTGAGGATTATATCCTCCTCGGATTTACTATTTAAAATTAAAATTGCAACTTATGCTCCCATAAGTACCTTAAATTGGGTCTGCCTAAATTGGGTCCAGAGAGAAATATTTTATCTTTTTTTTTTTTTTTTTTTGGATAGTGTTTCCCTGTATAGTTCAGGCCTTGAACTCACTATGTCATCCAGGCTGGCCTCAAACTCCAGGCAGTCTTCCTGCCTCAGCCTCCTGAGTATTGGGGTTACGGGCATGCACCACCAGGCTTACCATGTTGGGCAGAGAGGGACAGTTTAAAATGCAGATTTGCAAAACTGGGCCTGGTGATAAGGCAGTACAGTCTTGGGCAACTTAAGGAGTTAGGGGAGACCCTGTTTAAAATAATAAAATAAAATAATGCTGGGGATTCAGTTCAGTGTAAAGGCCCTGGGTTCAATCCCCAGTAATGCAATAAAATAAAATACACATTTGCAGCCCCAGGTACAGTTAATCCAATCCAACCACTAAGGGATGATGCCAAGGCCTTTATATTTTGAACACAGAGCTGGTACTGGGCACTGTGAGGTCAAAGGCAGGGCAGATGGAAAGCCCAGCGGGACCTGAGATTGACCTGCATACTCCCCACACCTCCAGAGGCGGGCGCCTCAAGGCCCTTGGCCCGGGTATGAAGATTGTGTGCGGGGTGGAGGCGCGGTGTGAAGGAAGGGCAGACAACGACAAAGTCAGCGCGAGAGCATCCATCTGCCCTGACAGCCAGCAATTACACCGCGTGATCGCCAGATTACTCCAAATGCATTTATTACAGGGGTTAGAAGCGGGGGACTTATTTACTGGCAAATCCATACTCATTACAAGACTCAGCCCAGCCTAGACTGAAAACAACTCAACTGAAACAAATAATTACCAAAGTCCTTCCAGCGCAAGGCTCTCAGGTGGCCATGCTTAGGGGGAGACACCGGGCCCTTTCAGTGCAGGAGGCGGTGGCCCAGGAGGAAAGCTCCAGGCAGGGAGAGGGACTCCGAGATGCGCATGCCTGCTGAGGTCATGAATATGCAGATTATCTGGGGCGGAGCCCAGGAATCTGGCGCACGCTAGGCAGGCAGGAAGAAACCAGGACCTGGGGTCTGCCAAGTGGAAGACTCCGGAGACACATGCCTGGCTAGACACAGCTCATAGCCTCCAAGCTGTTGCAAGAATGAATGAATGAACGCATGGCAAGATGGGCACGAGAGAAGCCTGGACAGGCCCTTCCCTGGACCACGCTTCCTGGGGTACCACGTGCTGGAATCTCCTTACTCTAGTCCCCTGTCAGCTTTCAGGCACACGGTTCTGGCCCAGGGAACACTCAGAGTTAAGGGACGCAACAGCGCAGAGAGAGTCCTAAAAAAAAAAAAAAACCAACCCAGGTCTTTTCAAAGCTGAGAGGAATGCTGGATTCTTTAGGAGTCCTGCTTCCCTTTTAAAGATGAGGAAACTGAGGTCAGGAAAGGGACAGGAATGCCCCAGCTCCCTGGAGTGAACAGGTTAGCCAGGATGGAAAGCTGGCCTCCCACAGGGTGGTGGATGGCAGCGATTAGTGCCTGAGTGCCTAGCTGTCAGGATGGTTGAATTGTGAGCTCGGCCTCTGCCCACTGGGCAGATGCTGGCCCTGCCTTAAATATTCATTCACTTGACAGAACACTAATTAAACAAAGTAAGGTGCATTATTACTTGATTAAATTTTTTATTGGCAGCTTAATTGGTCTGTTAGTTGCCCCTTAGGGAGTTGTTCGTGCTCCTCCCCCATGCCATGCAGGAGGGGGCCCAGTACCAGCACAGCCCTTCTTTGGCTGCTGTGCAGCACCCCTAACACCCCAAGCCCACATCCCCCTGCCCAACCCCAGTGCTCGCCCCAAGCCATACACACTCCCTGTTGTCAGAGGTTTTGCTCTAGTGGGTCAGTGGCACCCAATCAGCACCCAGGAATGGGCCTATTGGGTTAAGCACCTCCGCTCAAAATGTAAATCTTGGGGCTAGGGAGATAGCTTGGTGGTCTAAGAGTCTGACTGGCAAGCACAAGGATCCGGGTTTGATCCCCAGTACTGCATGCCATGCTGGCCCCAGAACACATGTGCCAGCTACCAACACTGGGTATATGGCACACGCCTGTAATTCCAACACTGGTGAAGCTGAGAGAGGAGCATCACTACAAGTCTGAGCTGCACAGTGAGACCCTATACCAAATAAATAAAAGATTCAAAATGAAAATCTCAGACTCCTCTGAACTGGAAGGGATCCAGACTTGGGGGAAGGTGGAGTTCCACCAGGCCCAGGGTGGCTGGCTTAGCTTCTCCTCTTTAGGCCTAACCTCAGTTTTCTGCCTCTACCATTGTAGACCAGAGGCCTCCTGGTTCCAGCCATCACTGATGCCAGGCCCTTAGACACCTCCCTGGCCACAGCCTGGGTGGATACTTGTTGCTCAAAGAAGAATAGAAAGGCCATGTGGGCAGACGTGGCTGAGGGGAATTGTAGCACTTTGGGTCTAGCTATGGAAGGGCTTGGACTGACCTCCAGAGCAGGTGGCCCTTTTGTTCAGCCTCCAACCTGGAGGTGTCTCCTCCCCCCACTCCCACTGATGGTAGGGCAGTCCTCTTAGGGTAGGTGCTCAATAGCTCCCAAGTGGTGACTATGACTACCTTCAGCAGAGCTAGAACTTGTAAGATCCCTCTCTCTGTACAGGGTGGGGTGACTCTTTTACCTATTTCTCCCACCTTTCCACTGGATTAGGGGAGTCTGGAACCAGCCTTAAACCCTGTCAGACAGGCTGTACCTCCTGCCCATCCCTCTAGTCAGTCCTCTTTTGAGGGCGGCAGAAGGGCAAGGGAAAGCCCAGGGACTGTCCCATTCTGTTGGCTCAGACCTGTGCATGAGCCTCAGTTTCCTCTATTGCAGAACATGCCCCTCCCCATTTCACCCACCGAGCTGAATTTGTCTGGCTGTAAAGTAGAGAAAGCCATCCTTTCTGCCCAGCTAGGCCAGCATGTGAATGTCCCTTCTGGCCACATACACTCTGAGAGATCTCTGTTCTGTTACCACAGTTTATATGAGACAACAGGTCCCAAAGGGCTTGCAACAGGGCCTGGGGTTGCAGCTCCTAAGCACCACCAGGGGACAGGGCAGGAGGAGGTTAGGGAAAGCTGCAGGGGCTTGCAGGGTACACAGAGGTTCAGTTGGTCTGTTCACTTGCCAGTTCCTCACCCTATTCAGCAAATGACAAACCCCTGTTTGGGGGATGGGGCAGGGAAAAGAACGGGGCCTCCCAGAGTGACCTGTGCCCATGTGTCACACCCCCACCTCCACTATGGCCTGCATAGCCCACAACAGTGTGAAGTTAGGACACTCCCCAGCTCCTGCCCTGCCCAATGCCGTCTCCACAACCTCCCAGTCTACAGAGCAGATCCAGGCCCTGGCTGATGACAGAGGAATCGTCTGGCCACCCTAGAGGCTGCCGCTGGCTAGCAGGAGGCGAGGTAATTGGCGTCGCCGGCCACAGGAGCAGGAAACGAGCAGCACAGCCAGTGTGGGGCGGGGAGCTGCTCAGTACCGCAGGCCTTATCTGAGAACAGGCCGCCCAATTACAGCGCCATGCCCACTGTGCCTGGCAGCTGTCAACTCTGCTGCTGTCCCTCCCCAGTGTCCTCACAGCGTCACCAGGCCTGGGCATCTGTAACCCCCTCTGGAAACAGGAGGCAGCTATAGGAGGACAGGCCTGACCTGACTCAGGCCCCCCTCCCCACCCCACGTGAGCAGCAGCAGCAGCTACCCAGCTGCCCACAGGACCAGTTCGCCTTGATCTGATACCACCCTGCTCTCCCAGCCACCGGATGACAGGATTAATTATCTTGTGAGTGGACAACACTCCCCCGTCTATCTTAGAAATGCAGTTGCTGGGGGCTATGATAGGGTGTCATACATTAGGGAAATAGGACTGTAATGGGCTTACAATTGTACATAATGCAGTACAGTCTTACATGATTACAGTGTGTGTTAAAGGTGCTCACAGATGATGGGGGATGGCTGTTCCAGGAGGCCCGAGCCAGAGGTAGCTAGGCTACCCTTCTAGGCAGGCACTTGGGGTAGGCATGGCCCAGATATGGCAAGGTAGAGAGAGAACTGGCTTTAGTGTTGGACTCGCCTGAGATTGACTCTTGTGGCTTTACCCATTCATGTCTTGGTTTCCACATCTACAAAATGGGATGCCACCACTTCTTACAGGGTTGCTAGGAGAATTCACTGTGCTCACATAGTATGTGCTGGACAAAGGACAGTCTCCTTTCTCCTCCTGGGCCTGTCATGCACTCTTGTATGGGAAGGTTGCCTTTAGGTCTATGGATAGAGGGAAAGGAAGGGCAGAGACCCTGGGGACCTCACAATTCCTCTCTCCTGGCCCCAGGGTGGCATGCCAACTCTACTGGAGTACTCAGTGTCCCTAATGACTAAGGAGAGTGAACAGAGCTCCTGGTGGCCCTGTAGGCTCATCACAACCACCCTGGCTGCAGCCTGCTGGAGTCTGGGGTTTGGGTGGGGGTGGGGCTGGCCACCCACCTGGCCCCCGGCTGTTGTCTCCAGATGGAGAGCTGGGCTGCATCTCTCCATCCGTCTGTCCCTCTAGCTGAGCCTCCTGTTCCCGCAGCTGCTCCCCGTCCTCTCCACCCTCCTCCCCATAGACAGCTTGTGGGTGTGAATTTCCATGAGGAGGGAGGCCCTGTCCCTGGCACTGAAGCAGAGCCTGCATGGTGAGGAGCAGGACACCCGGTGCTGAGACAGGCACTGAGGCAACGCCCTCCAGTCTTGCCATAGTGCCCCCCCCAAGCCCAATTGTCAAAGTCATTAGGTGTGTTGCCCCAGCAGCCCAGAAGCCTGGGAGAAAAGAGGGCTGAGATCCCATCTGCCACCACTCCATATTGCTGGTGAGAGCTACAACAGACTCGAAGCTCCGTCTTCTCTCTTGGGTCTGAACACACCACACCTTCCTTGCCAGCTCTTCCTGCAGCCAGGACCATTCCATTCCATGGCAGGCAGGAGTCTGGGCCAGGGCTCTGATGTTGTGGCCCTCCCAGAAGCACCAGTACCTTGCACACACAGCTGTAGTGCTGGGGAGGGATATCAGTACACTCAGAAGTCACTGGTCTGTACTAAGAACCACACCAATAAGGAGCTGAGTCTCACCAGGGCCCTTGCCATGCAGGGAAAACTGAGGCCGTGCAGAGAAACAAAGGGTTCCCTTACCCTCCATCTCACATCCTGTCCGCCTGTCCATGGGTATTTATTGTTGGTATAATGCCCCAGGCCCTGGGGAATAAAGAGCAAGAGAGGTAATAGACAGAGAATATCATGTGTCCAACACTAGAAAGGACACAGGTGAGGCCCCAGCACCTCCATTGCTCTCTTTGGGCAGGAAGGCCACAGGGTGGGGACAGATGGACCTGAGCCCTAAGAGTTGCTGGCTCCGTGTGCAAAGTATCTGCCCCACATGGTTCTGGCTAATGAAGGGCAACTCTACCCGCTCAGATGCTGGCTTCCTCCAGATGGTGTTAAAAGAAGTCTCTCTGAGTGTGGTGATGGTGACTGTTTCTATCACCTCCTCAGAGTCCCCCTCAAGATAAATTAGAAACAAAACTACTAGAAGGCCCAGGGCCACTCTCAGGACACACAGGTTGGCAGTGAGGAGTGTCAACTTCTGGAGCAGACTGAGGGAGGCAGGAAAGGCTTCCTGGAGGAAGGGGTGTCAGCAAGGAAAGAGGGAATTCTGTGAGAACCACCTGCAATGGGGGGCGGGGAAACAAGTGGACGATTTGGGGAGAATTTCAGCTGTGAAAAGGGGAGAGGAAGGACAACAGCTACATGGAAAGAAAGGTTTAGGGGTTTTTTGGTTTTGTTTTAATGTATTTGGTACAAGGTCTCACTATGCAGCTCAGATTCATAGTGATCTTCCTGTCTCAGCCTCCCCAAAGCTGGGATTACAGGTATGTGCTACCATGCCCCCCACCCAGGGGCAGGGCCAGCTCAGCATGTGCTGTGTGCTGTGGCCTTTTTTTTTTTTTTTTTGAACTAGGGATTGAACTCAGGCCCTTGCACTTGCCAGGGAAGCACTTATTCTATGCTGAGCTACGTTCCCAGCTGCAGTCATGCTAGAAAGCCTCCACACACTGGAAAGTGCCACCCAAGGAGGTGGCCGCTTGAGAAGCTGGGGGACCCAGTGAGGCAGGAAGGGGCTAGCCAGGTGAGGGCCCAGCCCAGAGAAGCTTGGTCAGTTTGGCAGCAAAACAGGGAACTTCCTGAGAGGTGAAGGAAGCACTCAGCTCCTGAAAAGATGAGGAAACTGAGGCCCAGAAACTGTGGTACAGGCTAGACTGGACACCCACCTGCTCCCCTTCAGGTTTTCTGGGCAGACAGGAAGTAAAGGGATGAGGCCAGCATCTTCCAGGGGCCCAGAACCCTCTTGTGTTGATATTACTAGACATGCCACTGTGGATTTCCACAGCCGCTCAGCCCCACTGCCAGCCAGGCCACATGCTCCTTGGGGAACAGTGCTTCCTGCCGTCACAAAGGTGGTAGCACTCCCCGTTGTCAGGCAGTTCCTCCTCTGTCTAACCTAAATCTTTCTTGTTACAACTTGAGCCAACTGTCTCTGCCTTGGCTCAACCTATCCTGGAGCACACTTTGATCCGTTCTCTTGTCCCCAGGGATGTGAGGTGCCTGCTCCTTCCATGCAGGCTTTCCCTCCTGGCCCTGGCTGGCAGTGGGAGCCCCACTGCTTGTGGGTGAACTTGGGGCTCCTTGTCCCCATTCACAGGCTGAGGTCACAACACACGCGCACACACACACACGCGCGCGCGCGCACACACACACACACCCCAGGGCCACGACCTCCCCTGAGGATCTCCTGGCTGGAGAGAGGAGTCAAGCAGATCACAGATCACAGGGCAGAGTGCTTGGCATGGAGCCACACACAGGAGCCGCTTTTTAACGATGTAACCATGTGGTTCTGCCAGTGAGAAGCCAGCTCCACGCCAGCAGAGCTGGGCAAGCAGGATGCTGGGGAAGGGACACAAGGTGGCTTTGCCTCTCAGCCCTGACACAGCTCTTTGATGACCTTGAGCAAGACACCTCTGCACCCAGCTGCAGGTGCCACTAGAAAGCCTTCACAGCTAGCTGGAAAGTGCCACCCAAGGAGATAGCCACTTGGGGGGGGGGGGGCAAGCAGGAAAACAGGGCCTGTGTGTGCCCTAGCCCCTCCTCCCTAGTGGTCACACCTGCTGAGGACCCCCTGAGTCTCTACTCCCTGGAAGTCCCCAGGCTGTGGTCAAGCCCCGCCCCTTCTCTAGTCTGTCTAGTTTTCCTTATAGCCTCAGGCTCACCTTGCCTTCCCCAGCCAGACCAGAAGACACAGCCATGTAGGCCAGAATGACCCAGAGGCTCAGCACCACAGGTAGGAGGCCTAGCAGCCACCTCTAAACTCAGACCTGCAAGGAAGTGTGGGCCACCACAGCCCCCTACTTACTGAGCCTGGCCTGGTTAATCTGCTTCATTAAAGGTACTAATTAATTGGCTTAATTAAAAGGGTAACCTGAAAACCAGCAGCACTCCCTTCTAATGAGCATAAGGCAGCACTGAGGCAGCCAGAGTTGAAGGGAGCATCTCAGCACTCCTACCCCCAACCTGTGCACCCCAGATGGCCTCAGCCTGGTGAGCCAACTTTGTGGCTGGGCCCATGCACCCCTGGGCAAGCCCAGCATGCTGGTAGGACTCAGAAGCCCTCCAGCTCACCACCTGGCTGCAGTTAACAGCCCAGAATGTAGTCATGGGTGGTGGAGCACAACTCTAATTCCAGTACTCAGAAGATTGAGCAAGAGGATGACTGAGTTCAAAGCAAGCCTGAGGCTATATAGTGACCAGCCTCAAGTACATATTGGGATCGTGTCTCAGAAAACAAAACTAAAATCAAAAGAATCTAGAATATGAGTCCCTTAATTAGACCCCAGCACAGAGAGGTTGCAATCAATTAAGGTTAGCAGTCTAGGAGAGAGGGACAGCTGACACAGGGATGCCCAAGGTGGTTGTGCCGGTCCAGCAGAGAGCTAGGCAAGGCTGTAGGCAGCTGTACAAGGCACTGCTGGAACTATAGCAGGACCACATCAGAGCCAAAGGCCCCTGGGCCGCCAGCTCCCATGATTAAAAGCTCAAATCCCAGCCCTACCCTAGGGAACCCCATAATCTCTGTACAAAATACCTGCCAGGGTACTCTGTGGGTTCCTTTCCAGGGGATCCTTTCCTGGCCTTGGCAGTGGACTGTGCTGGAGTGGACTGGCTATGCGCAGGATGGTGGGTCAGGGGCAAGGGCTCCTGTGCTTCCTGTGTTCCTGGAAAGAGGCCAAGTCTGAAGGTCAACATTTCTACCTTTCACAAGGCCCCAGGGAAAAATTCTCACAACTTGAAATCCTCACAGTCCAAACAGTTTCGTTTCCAGTGTTCCTTAGAGCTTCTCCCCACTCTTCAAAAGGGAAGTGAGGGTTCCTGGCTTAGAATGACGCTCTTAGGGCCATAGCTGGAGCCATCTTCTGCCCCAAGCAGTCTGCTCTGGTATGGGGACCCTGCCCTCTTTCTACCCCAGTGCCACCCTAGATGTTGGCCACGTTCATGAGCAGTCCTACCTGACCTAGACAGCCTCTCACCTGAACAGAGCAGAAATGGCCTGTGGTTCTCCGGGATGGCTAGACTTGAAAGATACATTCCCTGCCTTTCTGTAGCCCCTGAAGGGAAAGGCAGGCCATCAGGATGGTGCCCATACCCAGAGGAACTCCGTTAGGCCCTGACACCCCAGGGGTAGACAGAAGCATGACCATGGAATTCTGTTCACAGGTTCAGGGTGTAGAAATTAGGTGTGACCCTGTGGATCTGAGTGTCCCCCCCACCCCCTGCATCTGACAGACCAGGCCTCTGGGCAGTTGGTCCAGGCTGCCATGAGGGGAGGAGCTATGACCCTTGTCCCCTGCCATGAGCTATCATCTATCTATCTGGGCCTGGGGCTACAGATGCACACCAGCTCACAGCCTTCCTCATGCTGAATCTGCACCAGTGGAGGTACCGCTGTCTGTTAGCTCTGGACAGATTCATCTCTGCACAGACAGCTGTTAGCCTGCTCAGCAACAGCTCTGCCACCCAGGAGCGAGGTTCCAGCTTCCAGTGAGGGTGCCCCGCCCTGTGATGATGAGACTCAATCAGAACAGACCCTGGGGAGGGCGGGGCCACAGTGCCGCTGTCACCAGCGAGTGTCAGGCTCAGCTGCCTATAAGGCATGCCCTGGAGGTTCAGAAAAGCAAGGGTGTGAATGCAGGAGGCCCTGTTTGCTGGAACCACAAGGTTCAGGAGAGCCGGCTTCAGTTATTGGGGCCTTTAGATTCTCTATGATTTGAGATCCCCACCAGGGCCTGGGACCCTGCTCTGCGCCCTGAGCCTCTGCCCCACACTCTGAGCCTCTGCCCCACGGTGAGGATACCCTGAGCCATATGAACCAGTCTGTCTTTCCCAATAGAATCCTCTGGGATTGGGCTGGCTGAACCGGGCAGAGTGTGAGCACAGCAAGTGGTCAGAAATATCTGTTAGGTGTGTTGGTTATCCCTTACACAGGCTTGGGCAGGTGGTTTCTGTACTAGGCAACCTGTGGGAACTAAGGCCTGGAGAGGGTCTAGGCATAGATGTGCCCATTGCCATGGTCAGGAAGGGGCCTGTCCTTACCACTGTCACACTGCAGGGCCAGAGGAGACACTGAGCACAGGAAAGTGGGCACCTCAAGGCATGGAAGGTACGCCCTGCAATGGCCTTGTCCACCTGCCCCTGGCAACCCAGCAGGGCTGGTGGGAAGAGCACTGGACCTGAAGTAAAGCCCTGGACCTCAGCTGTAGCTGGACCTCTGAGCTGAGAGTCCTTGGAGCTAATCTCCCTGGTTCTTGGGTCCCTCCTATGGAAAATGGGGTTATCTGTCCTCATCTATCTCCTGAGGCTCATTTCAAAAAAGGAAGGGGACAGAGCCATCAGGGTGGAGACCAGGCTGGGTCCTGCACCTGACTTCCCTGTGGGGCATAAGGGCTAAAGGTCTGACTTTTCACCTCTGGAGAGAAACCAGGGGAAAGCAGGCCATAGCCTCAGCATCATTTTATTAATATTAGTAACATTAATTTCTTATAATCCAGGGGCCAGCCAAATAGCTCAGCAGTGCCTGCAGGCAAGCTCAGGGGCCAGGGGTTTGATCCCCAGGCCTGCCATGCTGGTCCTACCCCCCACAGCACGCTGAGATGATGATTAAGACTGGGCATGGTGGTGTGCACCTATAATCCCAGAACTGGGGAGGCTGAAAACAGGAGAATCACTATAAGTCTGATCTAGTAGTGAGACCCTGAACTCCCTGTAGACGCTTCCCTAATTTCTTATAATTCAGCATCCAGACCAGGCTGGCCTAGGGTTATGAGGTCATGGCCTGGGGCAGATCCTTTCTAAGGACTTAATGACAAGAGCTCAGCCAGGCCCAAATACAGGTAGTTAAGGGGTCTGCAAAGAGGGTGCCCCTAGCATCCCCCCCAGACTGGGTACCTGTTGCTCAGATGAAGAAACTGATCCCACACAGGATGAGAAGGCAGGCTTAGCAGCAGCACTGGTTTCCATCTCACCCTACAGAGGGTCACTGCGCTCTCGTCCCACCTTCAGGCACCTCTGACCTGTGTCACGAGGATGTGTGTACCCCAGAGGATGGCAGAGCCGCCAGGATGGGGAGCTGGCAGATGCAACCAAGCTAGCAGACCCAGGCTGCCCTTGGCAGTGACCTGCTCTGTGGATGATGTGAAGTGGTCACCTCTGTGCCCAGACCTGGGCGGGCAGATGCAGAGTGCCAGTGGGTTTGCAGGCCCAACCCTGTGCTCAGTCTCCAAGGGATCTGAGGGATCCTGGACCAGTCCTTACCCCATCCTTCACCTCACTCTCCCTGACACATCATGGGGTGTGGCACGGTGGTTTCTAAGGCTCCTTCCAAGAGTGGGGCCATTGACGGGGCTGACACCACCTCCTAACTCCTTGGTCTCTTTTTGGGACTTGCTCACCACTTCTCCACCATCCCTACCCTAGTAGACTCATACCTCTCACCCACAAAGTGCAGGCATCCAAAGAGTCATGACACACTCAGATTAGGGCTCTGAGTGCCCTGGCCCATTCCTGAGCATCAGCCTCTGGGCTCTAAAGTGGGACGAAGATCCCTCCACGGGACTTCAGGGAGAGTGTGATGAGCGGGCTGGGATCATCAGAGACAAGGCAGGATGGCTTTGGTTCTGCACATGGGGTGGCCCTTGCTTGGCATAGATAGCAAGGTCCAGTTCTGCCTTTGGAGTTACTCCACTTGCTAAAGCCTCAATTTCCTCATCTGTAAAATGGATCCAACGACTGTGAGCAACTCCTAGGGTGGCTGCGAGCAGACACCTGGTGCTGGTGAGCACACGTAGGGCAGGTGCCCTGCTGTTGCTGTGGTTGATGGCATTGTGGCTATTATCATCCTCCTCTCCTCCATGGCCAGATCTACAGGCAGGGTGCTTCCTAGGTCCCTGGCAACATAGACCACACCCATCCCAGGCCCCTGGCCTCCCACAGAGAAGGGCCTCTGTCCTGCTGACCCTGGGTCAGGGCAAGGGTGGCACACTGCCACAAGGCTGAGCTGTCTGCGCCTCTGGCAGGGCAGCTGCCCCCAGCCGGCCCCCTGCCACAAAGAAGCCTTTGAGCAGCTGCCAGCAAGAGCCACGTTCTCCTTGAAGGCCCCCAGCTCTCACAAGCCTTGTCTGTCTATGAGGACATCAGCCAGGGAGGCAGCTGCCGTGGGGGCAGGGCCATGCTTGCCTTCCCCTCTGGGGATGCCCAGCCATGGCAGGCAATTGAGGGCCAGGTTGGGCCTCAGGTGAGCAAGACAGGCCAGCATGCACACTGTAGGTGGGCAGCTGAGGGCTGGTGCATGAGCCCTCTTCACTCAGGAAAGGCACTGACTCCCTAATTCTCCCCTCTCTTAGCCTCAGTTTCCTCTTTGTCTATGAAATGGAGACTTCAAGTACACCTGGGCCACTGTGAAGATTAGATGAGGCCCACATTTAACACCCTTCATGGAGAGGCAGAGTGAGGGCGCAGGAAGGGCCAGGCTGATTACTGCCTGTCCTGGGCCCGCCACTGGGGGTGAATGGTGGTGATCAGGTCTCCAAGGCAGCACCTGCCTTATCCTGAGCTCTGTCCCTGAAATTGGGTGACTGAACCTGAGTGTCCAATTTCTCCTTTATGAAATGGGCTAATGACGCTCCAAGACTACTGTACAAAGCAGATTTATCAGTGCATCTCAGCCACGAACACTTCACCTGGACGAGTTGGTGAATGTCAGATTGGATGCCACAGTTACTGCACCTCTCCAGGGTCGTGGGAGGGGAGAAGGAGCAGGGTTGGTGGGGTGGGACATATGTACAAATTACAGTCACATAACTGGGAGGCTCCTAAGTCCTAGGACTGGGGGACAGGAAGTCTGGTGTCCATTATTCAGGGAAGGCTTCACACAGGAGAAGCTTTCTGACGGGAGGAGGCAGCCTTGCAGATACAGGGCAGAGCACAGCCAAGACTCTAAGGGATGTGCCTTGTCACCCTGCATCCCTGAGGGGAAGGACCTAGAGGTGGGACAGGAGGGCCAGCCAGCTTTTGGGAACTAGGGCGCTAGTAATGACCAGAACCTGTGAAGGAACGGATGACAATAGAATTTTGTAAAATGCCTGGTGGTACCTGGGATACAGCTTGGGAAAGAGAAGCAGCGGGAAAACTGCTCTGCCTGCAGGTCTTCTGACCCGCAGTTTAGGGTAAGCTGGTCAGGGATGGATGAAGGGACTGGACTTGGGTGAGACAGCGTCCTGGGGTCCCCTTGCCCTAATGTGCTCTCTACCCCTCAATGTTGGGCAGCCTCAAGGATGCCACAGAGGAGAGTTCTGAACCCAGAACCAGCCTGACCCACCCCACCTTTGTGCCGTTGCCTCTGTGAACCTGTTTGCTCATCTGCACACGGGGAACTGTGCCAGTGCTCCCAGAGCTGCTCTGAGAGCTCAGGTTTTTGTAATTTTGCTGTGAATGAAACCCAGGGCCTCACCAGGCAAATGTTCTCCCACTGAACTGCAGCCCCAGCCTGGCAACTGCATTTAACCCTGGACAGTTCTGTGGGAGGGGACCTTGTTCCTCTGAGGCTCCTTCATTTGGAAGGGAAGCTAGGGATGAAGAGGAAGCCTGTACCAGAAGCCAGGGTTGAAATTCCTCTTGGGCACTTACATGCTGTGTGACCTTGACCATCTATGCTTCCATTTCACAGAGGTTGTAAGGGTTAAGTGCAATGTGTACATGGATAGGCGTGGCCATTGTGACAGAGTGCTCAGTGACATCTGCCAGGGCCACTGCTGTTACATTATCATGAGTTGTGAATTCTTTCCCATCCCTCTGAGGTGAGGTCTCTTCCTGGTCCTTGGTCTCTAGGGAAGCAGCAACCTGGCCAGATATACAGCCGGCCACTATGGTGGTGTGAGGTTCCCTCTGCCTCCCTATTTGAGGCCCCAGGAATAAGCTTTCCAGTCAGCACCCTCAGGACCCAGTAAGGTTGTCACCTCCGTGGCCCTATGCTCAGGGTGGGGTGGGGCTTTCAACATGGAAGACAGAATTGAAGTCTGAGTCACCTCCCCACCCCACTCATGCTATCTGAGCTTGAAACAGGCTGCATTTGGGAGTACTGAGGCCCCCACACCGTCAGCACCCCCAGAGGATTCAGCCCTCCTCCACTACCACGCCCACCCAGCTGCACCCTGAGCAGAGTTGCTCCCCCGAAAGAGACCCAGAGTGGGGGTGAGGGCAGGGTGATTCTCCCCAATGCAAGCTGCCCCATGCCGGCCCAGCTGCAGAAACTGGCTGAGTAAATAAGGACGTTTCCGCCTCTCCTGTGCTCTTCGCCCCTTTCGCTTCCACAAATAAATTATCAACATGCCCAGGTCCCGGTGGAATGGAGCATATCTCGGGGAACAATGAAAAAGCTTTTAATAGGATTCCAGGAGCTGCAGCCACTCGCTCATGGGCCTAATGGAGATTGCTCTGTGACCGCAGCCTGCAGGAGCCCTCCCAAGCCCCCTTGCCTGCCACCCGCCCAGCTCCTCCTGAGGGCACCAGTGGGCAGCGCAGCCCAGCTGGGCCACCTGCTGACGTCATAGGGCTGGCACGCTGGGCAGAGGGACAGCACAGGCCACCCACCACAACCACAGCTGCTGCCTGTCAGCCCCCAGCAAAACCCTCAGATCGATGCCTTTCCCCTATCCCTTTCCATGTGCATGTTAAATGACGCTGTCTGCCATGAACACCAACACCAAGCACAGCACACAGTGGGCCTCAGAACATGGCCAGGCAGGAACATGCCAGAATGCATGCGGCTTGGTCCCACTTAGAAGCAAAAGCCGAGTGGCCCTGGGCAAGGCCCCCAAGCTGGGAGGGGTGTGGCTAAAGGAAGACCTAAGTTCAGGGCCTTGGGGATAGTAGACAGCATCTCTGTGCCTGTCAGGAGCCTCAGTGGATGGGCTCCAAGGACACTTCCATGAACAGGGCTGTAGCTCTCCCCCCTCTATGTGACCTTGGGTAAAGTCAGGACGGTAACCAGCACCTTCTCGCAGGTTCACTTGGGGCCCGCCAGGCACTCAGTACAGGTGCTGGTCACTATAGTGGCCACCAACCATGCCCCTTATTCTGTGCAGTACCAGAGGACAATGACAGCATGTACCCTAAGACACCACATCTTAGTTCTGCATCCCTGGTTCTGGTTACTTTATCTGTCTGAGATGCAGATGTTCCTTCTGTAAAATGGGTCCACTGTGAATCCAACTGAAATTCTGAATACAGCATGGTCACAGCATGGTACTCAGGAAGAGACAAAGTACATGCAGCAGGCACTCCAGAGTGGCAACTGCCAGGGTGTCCTCTGTGGGAGGAGCTAAGTCGCGTCAGTCCCTGAGCACTGGCTCCCACCTGTGGCCTGGCACCCAGAGGTGCACAGTAGACCAGTGGGGACCACCTATCCCAGGGATGCCTCCTGGGCAGAGGTGGCATTCGAGCCCCCCTACTCTTGTCCCATAGTTGGGTCCCAGTCCTCTCTCCTTCTCACTCCTGCCATCTCCCAGTCCTACTGCTTCCAGAGCCCCTGGAGCTCCATTTTCCTGAGTCCCTCCCCAGTTACTGACACCCCAACTGCTCCTTCATTACAATGAGTGCTCTAGAGACCCCACCCTCAGACCCATCTCAGAGCCCGCAGCACAGCAGATGCCCATGCAGGAGGTGAGGCTCCTACCAAGTCTTTTGCAGGTTCTGCCCCCTGCACTCATCACATTACCCTGCGCAGGCCACTGAGTCACCCCATGTCACAGCTATGGATACTGTGGCCAAAGGGGCCAGTGAGGCATCTAGGACACTTAGCTGATACCAACAGAGAGAAGCTTGCAATACAAGAACCTAAGTCCTTACTGCCTGGTGGTAGGCAGAATGGGGCAGGTCTCCTTTCTGTGCTTCAGCTTCCCTTTTCTCAGTGGAAGACCTAAGTTCAGGGCCTTGGGTCCCTGAACTTGACCACAGTAGCAAGCAAGAAGCACCTGGCAGCTGGGTGTGGCCCTGCCCAGCTCTCTCACTAGCCCAGACCTGAGGAGTCTCAGAGCTTTGATTCCCAAGGCCATGGGTGGAGCTGCTGGGCACTTAGGGACCTTGTGATCCAACCCCTTCCTGTATTATTGGGGAAATTGAGTCACGGAGGCATGCAGATCTCTACTAGGGCTGGGTGGGGGTTAGGGGAGTGGGTATGGTTTGTCTCCCTAGGATAGGTGGGCAGTCCATGGAAGATAGCTCCATGAGCCCTCCACAAGCCCTCCTTAGGCACTCGGCCCACTGCTTAGCCCTGCAGACCTGAGTACCAGGCTAGCCACCATCTGCTAACTGGTTAGGTGGTCCTGTCCCTCCCCACTGCCACCTCCATAATCAGAGATTAGGCTGCCTTTGCTGGAGCAGGGTCTTTTGAGGAGCTACCACTCCAGCCAGTGATTCACTCCTTTGTACCCACCACTTCCCAAGGAGGGACACAGGTGGAGCACATGTGACAGAACCTGGGAGCTGCAGGTGGGGTGGATGGGGGTCCACTGTCTGGGAGATGGCTCAGCTGGCTCAGAGGAAGCAGGTGAGGCAGGGATGAGGTGTGAGCCTATGTGTGCAGGAGTGATTCTGCAGACGTGGGGGAGTCTTTGAGAAGTGTGAGCGCCGTGCACAATTGTCCCTGCTTCTTGACCTGGCCTTACATTGCTCCCGGCTGACCCAGCCCACAGCCTGCTCCTCTGTGGCCAACACAGGACCCTTGGCCCTGAGAGGGAGGAACCCTATCTGACCCTCCACTAAACCTAGGCCCCCCTCTCAGGGAGGAGACATAGTGGCCTTGGGCTGCTGGATCCCCTTTGTGCTTTACTGAACCAGGCACCTTCAGACGCTCAGCTGAACTCCAGTAGTCCTCTGGAACACAACATACCCTCAGGGTAACATGCCCACCATAAGAAGCCAAGTCTGAATGCAAAACAGGCCCCATAAGTCTGTCCACAGGGCATGGATAGCAAGCCTGGGCCATTCCATAAAATCCAGCAGGCAGCTGCTAGACCTCTACATCTGATGCAGGACATGTCCCTGGAGGCAGCTTAGTCCAGGGGACTCTGTCCCCAGGAGCTTCAATAAGCAGGTTGGACCCTTATCAGCTTGGACACACACACCAACCCCCCCGGGGTAGTCATTCACTCATCCATTCATGCATCCTGTCATCCTGACTGTACATAAAGTCTCTACAAGACACGCCTTGCCCAGCTCTAGGCCAGGGCTTCAGCAGGGAATATGGTGGACAAGGATGCCTGCCTTCTGCGGTCCCCACCTCCCACCCTTGCTGCCAGGCCTGCTGCCACTAGGAACCAGCCAGGCATCACCCCCACGATCCCCCCAGGGTGCCTCCCTCCCTTGGCTTCCAAAGGCAGAGCCTCCACCAGGCAGCCATTGGCAAGCCGCCCCCAGGAAAAGCCCATGCTGGCATTTCTGAGGACATTTTCCTGAGCAGCATTTCCTCGGCATCACGGGGCACCTGGTGAGGAGTGCAGGGGCCATGGGGACATCAGGTTCAACAAGAGCAATTTGCTTCTGCCATCTCCTCCAAAGTCATTCTTCCCTTTCTTTTCTTTCTTTCTCTCCTTAGCACACTTTTTTTTTTTTTTTTTACAGTTTGCTAAATCTGTTGTAATCTGGTGCCAATGATTAATTCAGACAGAAGGAGGGAAAAGGGAGTCAAAAAAAAAAATCCTGCCACGGAGCTGAGCTGCTTCTCCAGTGCGTGCAGGCAGGAATGACCAGGACCACTGCCACTTCCCAACCCCAGCTTCCTCCCCTTTTCAATTAAGTACAAAGCCCTCTCACCGCAGTCCCACAGTGCCGCCTACCTAGCACTCCAAGCAGCCCTGGGGTGAGGCAGCAGCTGGGACCACCCCATGCCTGGGTTCTGCACTCTGCCTGGGAGGCAGTGTCCCCTAGTGGTTAGCTGAGCCCGTACTGTACAACATCTTAGCACTGCTGAGAGAGCCGACCTTCGCACCCTCTGCTTGCACCTTAGCTGCCCTTCCCCAACACAGGGACCCTTCAGAGATGGAGAGGGTCTCTGAGGAGTCCCCTTAGTCATCAACAGCAGCCAAACCCAACAAGGCTCTGCCGCCCAGTGGAGGCTGGGTCAGCCTGCCCATGACAGTGAATGTGCTGCCCTGTATATCCAAGAGAAAAAGAAATAAACAGGCTACAGCAACCAGGAGACGGCGACCAGCCCCAGAGAGCACCTTCCAGACGCCTCAGGCCCTCGTGGCCACCGCCCCACTCCTATGTTCCTTCCACTGCACAGGCTGCGAGCAGCCTTGCGGTCAGCGCACCGAGCCCTCATTCCCTCCTCCTCCTCACCAATGGCAGCTCACCTTCACCTCTGGCTTAGGCAGCCCCTTCCCGGAACTCTCCCCAGCCCCAGCAAGCTTCTGTTAGCCCACCTCCCTGTTCACTCCCCCAGAACCAAGGCTTCCCAGTGGGGACAGCAGATCCTTATGTGACTTCATGCCTAACTGGAAGTTCCCTGAGGGCTGCTTTTGCTCCTTGCTCGCTTGCTCTGGTCCCAGCGCTCATCTCTGCACCTGGCTATAGCTGGCATTCAAAACTATCACGAAGGAAGGAATACATGAATGAATGAGCAGGAAAGGAGGAGGAAGCAGGGAGCCAGGGCTGCCAGGCGGGCACCTTCCAGTATCCGTGGCTTCGGCCCCAGCCTCCCACACCTCCTCTGGCTTCTCTCCTGGCACCCACAGGCTGCAGGCCCCACAGAGAGAACCTAAGCCCCAGAGCTGTGGCAAATCCAGCAAACATCTTCCACAAAGTGAGTCAAGGCCCCAAAGCCCTGACATCATCTGCAGAGCTGCTGAGCCTAGGGAGCAGCCAGGCTCTGGGGGCCACGGGCCGCAGTAAACAGGCATCTGTGGGCGCTCAAGCAGACACAGGCCTGCACAGACACAACGCTCTGAAACCCTCTGGGCTCCAGCTGCTGCCAGGGAACAGTGGCTGTGGAGGGAGGGCCCCAGCCACTCAGGCTGTCCCTGCCCAGCCCACGGCAGAGGGCAGCTTCCTGGTGCCCCTAGCCAGAGCCAGACCAAACTTTCTGTCAGGAACAGTTCAGTTCTGGGGAGGGGACACCGCACCATAAACTTTCTCCGAGAGTTATATCAAGAGCATAGTGAGGCTGTGTTAGCCCCTCTCAGAGCCCTGGGCTCAGCCCTATGATGAGGTGGCAAGGCAGGCTGCTCAGTCACCCACACTCCTTGCTATCCAGGCAAGCTGGCTCCCCATGCACTCCAGCCTAGAAGGGGCCTAGAGCACCAGCCCCTCCATCAGGCTGCTCTTGGACAGTCCCATTGTCCCTTGGAGCCAGCTGGTGGAGCTGACAGCCCCTCACCACCAGGGGGCTAAGATCTCACCTAGAACAGGCATTGGTGGATGGGGTAGGGGACCTTGCCAGTCCCTCGTGCCAGCCCAAAGCCTGGAGGAGCTGAAAGCTCTCCACCCAGAGTGAACCCAGGGTGAGGACCAGGAGACTCCACATCGTGGGGCGTGAACTCCGGGGCAGAAACCTTACATGCATCACTTCACAGTGGGCACCCCAAGCTAGGTGCTGCTGTTGCCTCACACTACAAATTAGGCAACTGAGACCCAGGGAGGTCCAGTCATTTGCTAGCAGTCAGCTGGCCAAGCAAAGAAAGCCTCTCCAGAACAAGTCCTTAGGTCCTGAGAAACACCCCAGTGTCCTGAGAACACATCGTTTGGGATGCCAAGGTGGGTGGCATCATTTTCAAACCCTGGGGCAGAGGGGCTAACCAAGCTATACCTCTCCTTTCACCGGCTGGGACTGGCTCTGTCTCAGATCCGGTCTCTAGCCCTGACTCTGGGCCAGTCTGGCTAGCTGGAAAAGATGCCTGCCAGGGCATTCTGAGTTCTCAAGGGACATGCAGCAGGGCCATCCACCTGCCCCTACCTGCACCAGGATCCGTACCTCCCTACCACTGTATCCCAACTGAGTTCATAGAGACAGCTGTGCCCAGCTAGCCCCAGGGGCCTCCTCATCCTCCTGTACCACAGCAGCCATTTCTTGATAAGGGCAACCATACTAGGCCTCTGTGGGCAGTCAGCCGGTTCCAAGCCTGCCTCTCTGTCCCTTGACATCTGCCATATCAGGGCCACTGAGGGCTCTGTCCCTCTCTACCTTTGAAGTGAGTAAAGCCATCTCTTCTGAGCACTGCCTTCCCTGCCCATCCACACTCAGGATGCCTCCCCTTCCTAACAGTGGACTACTACTCTGTCTTCCCATCCCAGGCAGGGTCACTGGGTGCCTGCTTGGGCACCAGCCCTCAGTCTGTGGATCTGTCTTGTGGACCTCCCTATGTGGCGGTGGCAGCAGGTAACTTGGTTGGGTACAGCATCACCTCCTTAGAAACAAGCTGGGTAGATCTCCCAGGGGCTTCTCTGGGTGACATCAGAGCAGCATGAGGGGGGACATAGGAAGGACACCAGTGGTGAGGGCCAGCATGTGACCACCATCCAGCAACAACTGGGTTAGGCAATCTGACCCCAGCTTTTCAAGGTCTGCAGACACCCTCACCATGAGGACCCCTTCCATTTAGGAACTGGACAATTAAGGACATTTAACTTCTGGGCATGGTGACACACACCTATGGTCCCATCACTTGGGGCTGAGGCAGGGAGGGTCGCTCCAAGTTCAAAGCCAGCCTGGATTACGTAGTGAGACACTGTCTCAAAAAAAAGGAGAGAGAGACATTTGACCAACAGAAATATATTTTACCACCACCAGCTAGCATCTGAGACGTGGGTACAAGCAAGCAATCCCATTTTGCCAATGGAAACTGATGCACAGAGAAGTGGAGGAAGTTGAAGCCACTAAATGGTACAGTGTGGACACAGAGACCCAGGTCTCATGAAGTCAGTATAGGGTAAAGGTACAGAGGGGGTGTGGGCTGCCCAGAAGGCTGCAGGGAGGTATTTTTTTAAGCAATATGTTCTATCTGTGTCTGTACTAGAAGGGAGCACAAACGTAGCCCCAACCCCCATACTCTGTCTGCCTTTTCTCTTGTTCTCAGATCTGCCTCTGGCTGACCCCTCAGCCAGATATGATAGCCCTTTAGCTTTCCCTGCCCCTTAGACCTCCTGGGGACCCTCCCTGCCACCCCAGCCAGCCATCGTCCCCTCCCTTCCAGGTTCTGCCACTGGCAGCTCAGGCCATTTCCATTTTAAACCTTCTGAGGAGGCCCTGAACAGTCGCCCACGGAGGAGCAGAGCGGCACCAGCTGACAGGTGATGTTTGTGCCTCTCCTCCTGGGGCTGGCAGGGAGAGACGCAGTTGGCTTTCAACTCCAGAAACCTGAGCCCGGCTGCTGGAGCAGGCAGAGGGGAGCTCAGTCCTCCTCTCTCCACCGTCTCTCCTGGGTTGTGCCAGGCCATGGCCCCCTCACAGCCGGCCTCCACCCTAACTTCAAAGCCACATGGAAAAAGGGGCGAGGAGGGTTCATCTCCGTCGCGGAAGTGTAGGAGTCCCACACCTCAGCGCCCCACCTGCCTTGGCTTTATTTAGTCACATCACAGCCCTGGCTTGGGCCTTGGGGTACCTGGCACCCCAGCTGGGCTTCCTTCTCTCAAAACCACAAGCCCTAGAGAACCCCATGCCCTCCAGGGCCACCGGGGAGCCTGGGGCAGCTCCCTGTTGTCACTGCTTCACAACTTTCGCCTCCTCCGAGAGCTCAGATCAGCCACGGTTCCACAGCCCGGCAACGCTCCCCAGCCTTCTACCCCAGGGCCTCTGGTCCCCGCTGAAGGAAGGGGTGCTCCCAGTCTGTTTGCCTCCTTGTTTGGAGAGCTGAGGGGTGCGCCGCCCCCAGCCTGGTAGTCCCACCGTTCCAGCCGCCAGGTGCACGGCCAGCCCCCGCCGCCGCGGTCTGACAGTCCACAGCGCGCAGGGAGGGAAGTTGGAGGCTGCCTATGCCCCCCTTGAAGTCGTTTTAAAAATAAAACCTCGCTCTAACCGTGACTCACGCGGCTGGCGGGGACCAGAGCGCGGCGCCCCGGCCAGCCCGCCGCCCTCGCCGTGCGCCCCTCGGCCCAGACTCCCAGGTGCTTGGCAAGCGCGGAGACCCACCTGCCTAGCTTGGCTCCCCCGCGGGTTGGACTGCTTCCCCGGGGGCGCAGCGAGGGCTCGGTCTCAGGCTCTGGCCGACCCCCGCCCTTTCCAGCCTAGGGCTTGAGGAAGTGGAGCCGCCGGCAGCGTATCCCGCGCCCCCAGTGCTCGGTTCCCGACTCTGGCCCACCACCCCGAATCCAAGGGCCGCACGACCCCTGCCGCGCCCGGACAGAACAGCGCAGCCCGACCTCACGGCGCCTGGGTGCAACCGCGGCCCCGGAGCCCGGTCCCCGGTCCCCCAGTCCTGGGCGCGCGGACCCCGGCCCCCGCCCGGTGCAGCCCGCTTTACCTGCTTAGCGGCCGGGGAGGCGGGTCTCCTTGGGAAACTTTGCGGCGACGGCCGGAGCCTCAAGGGTTATTCCAAGGAGCTGGTGGGAGCTAGAACCGGGGGGTGCCCAGTGGGGCCGAGAGAGGAGCCCCCGGCGCGCAGTGGAGCTCAGTGGCGGGCCCGGGGCGGGGGACGCGCGGCGGCGCATCTGCCCGGCTCGGGCGCCCGGCGGAGTGGCGGGGGGAGCGCACGGAACTGCACCGGGGTGGGATGCGTGTGCCCAGGCGGGTGCGCTCGGCCGGCGAGCGAGCAGGGCGCGGGGAGCCGGGTTGCGCGGCTGCCTCTCCCCTCGGGGCGGCGGCGGCGGCGGCGGCGGCGGCGGGGCCGTGCGTGCAGGCGCGGAGCGGAGAAGAGGGCGGAGGAGAAGGGGAGGAGGAGGCGGCGGGGCGGGGGCGCAGAGCTGCGCACTGGCCGGCGGGGCCCGGCGCGGGAGGCTGCGCCGCCGCGCGGGGACTCTGGCCCAGCCTGGGAGCAGCGGTCTCCGCGTCCCCCACCTCCTGTCTTCTGCTACAATGACAAGGGAGTAGGGACGGGCTGGGGAGCCGTCCCCCCTAGGAAGTGGGGGAGGGAGACTCCTAAAGCCAGCCTCCAATGTGGAGAGGGGGTGGGGGAGATAAAGGGGTTCTTGCTCTTCTTGCCGGCTCTCACTGCACCCCTCCTTTCTACACTCATTCATCCATCCATTCATTCATTCATTCATTCAGCCTCTCACCCATGCATTCATTCACAAACAAGGATGCACAGCTTCTCCAAGCTCCAGGTGTCGCTCCCCTTCCCCAGGAAGAACCCTCACCTGTACACAGGCCCTAAACCCCAGGTTCTGCCCAAGTGAATCCCACTGAGCTGCCTAAATGACAACCTGAGTCAGATGCCAGTCATCCCCTCCCTCACCAGCTGATTGTGACCTTGGGCAAGTCAGTTAAGCTCCATAGGCCTCAGTCTCCTAGCTGTAAAATGGGAGCTTTATGGCCCTGGCAGACCTTAAGTGGGAAGGTGGTTCGACAGGCTGCCACACAGTAGTTCCCAGGACAGTCTGCCCTACCTTGTGGGGTCGAGAGAGGGCTCCCATTAGACCAGAAGGTCACCTTTCAGCCTGGAAGTTCCCCTTTGCTCTTGTGTGCTTTAGGACATTTAAGAGTTCTTTAAGCATGCCAGCCTCACTTAACCTGGTCAGACCTTGTGACTGTGTCACCCTATCATGGAGCTCAGTCGTGAGACCCTAGTTCTGCCCAGAACCTTGGCCAGGCTCTCTGCTCCCAAGTCCACCTGCAGACTTGGCAGTTTGCCTCCCGCACTGGCCTAACCTGAGGCTGTGTCAGAACCTTCATGGCCCAGCCCACCCTGCTCTTCTTGTCCTTCCAGGCTTCCAGGCCATCTCCCCAGTTTCCTTGGGGAAGGGTGATGTGAACACACTGGGCCTTGCCTGAGACTGACCCTCTGACCCACTGCAGCCCCGCCCCGTGCCTTCTCCTGCTGCTCCCTTCCCATGCCCTCCCATAACCCCCTTCTTCCTTCTGATTTTCACTCAATTCACTGAACAGCTATTTTTTTGCCCAATTTTTATTTATTGCCCAAACAGCATTATACCAACAATAAAGAAAGGAAAAATCACCCACAATGCCACCACCCTGTGGCGTCAACAGCTTCCCCCCCATCTTCCCGGCTTCCTTCCAGGCTTGTCCATGCAAAGCTGGCTATAATTTTCACAGCACCGTGGCTTCTATTCTGGCTCCCCAGGCCCTCAGACAGTTGGGGAACCTGAGGCTCCGTCATTTCTCCATTGCGTCACTGCATGGCTCAGGAACTATATGTGTGTCATCCTGCTCTTCAAAACTGAACCGTTCCTTTTCCATGCCTGCTGCCCACAAGCCAAGTGCAGAGGGGGATCAGGGCAGGCATTAGAGCCCTGTAGTGGAGTGGATGGAATGGAGCTAGCTCTAGTTGGCATGTCACACCGAGATGTCAAAATATCATCTTCATAACTGTGGTTTTAATAGCTGCATGATATTCCATCAAATTGATGTATCGTGATTTGCTCAGATGTGCCTAGTGGCTGCACACATGGCTCAGGGGAGATGGATGGAAGTTCCCGGGAAGAGGGGATTATTTTAGGGACAAGGGACCAAAAGTGAGTCTGACACCTGCTGGGCCTCACCATCCAAACCTGAAATGCCAGGCATCTAAAAGGATTCATCAGGATCTTTCTGAAATAACACGTCACCATGTGCCCCTCAGGCTGGTCACCTAGGACATGCAGGACAACTTTCCAGGAGTAACTCTTGCCTGTGTCTTGAGGGCCAGAAGGAAGGTTCCAGCAGCCAACAGAGGCAGCTCATTGCTCATGGGAAAGAGCCTGGTGTTGGTGATCGGGAATTCTTGGTTGGAATTGGGGATTAGAATCAGGGCAATTGTACAGAAGGATGAGATGGCCAGTGTCAGCTGGGCCAGGTGTGCAGGTTTTAGACAAGCATAGGCAGTCTGAACTTCATCCTGGGAGGAAGAAGCCCCCATCAAGAATATAATTTCAAGAGCATAATACTTGGCTATGAGATTTAGAAAGGTGACTTATTCAGTCAACAAACAGTGAGCCCCTAGGTGTTGTGGGCTTTATGAAGACAGCCATTGGTGAAAACAGTGGAGCCCTGACCCAGAAGGACAAAGTTAGTCCTGCAAGCTGGGCCCTTGTGGTGATGCTCTCAGGAATGAGGTCACCACAAGTCACCCAGCAAATGTGTGGCTTCAACCTTGAGCTTGCCATGCCCCAGCTCCCCAGCTCCCAAGAGGGCAGTGACCCACACAATGTCCAGCAGCTCAGTACCAGAGACCTACAGGGATAGCCAAGGTCACACTGGCCCTGGTGTAATACCCTTGCCCCCTCTCTGCATAGATCTGCTCGACCCCTCCTGCTGCCTGCCTGCACCTCCATCTTCTTAGATTAACAGGGTCATCACAGACCCCTGGAGGTGCCAGTATAACAGTCTGCTAAGGTCCCAAGAGGAAAGTGCCTGGTACGTGGTGTAGAGTTGTGACATCGATTCACCATTTTTAGACTGTTGTCAACTACCTTTTCCTCTTCTGTCCTTACTTTTGTCTCTTCTGGGAAGGAGAAAAGGGTGACCTGACTTTGTAGAAGCATCATCAGGAACCCTTAGTCCTGGGCTCTGTGCTCAACACCTGACATGGAGCCACCCCGGGGCAGTGGGAAAGGTTGGGCCAAAGCAAAGACAGTGAAGTCATAACCTGGGGCCCAGAGTGGCAGCTCTGGGAAAGGTAGGTCCTTAGCCCCCACCCAAAGCCATAGAGTTTTGTAGGGGACTTCCTTTCCTCATCTCATCCTGGAGATCACTGCCCTCAGGGTCCCCAGGGTACCTTGGGTTGCAGAGCTTACATTTGGCCCACTCACCCCTAGCCCCTGGCTTCCATGGTTGGTAAATGGGCTGGCTATGCACACTACTTCAGGGACACCTGCCTGTCACACCAACCTTTTAGAAAGTTCCAAGATCTTCTCTGATCCAAGTCCTGACTCCACCATTCTCTGTCTCCCAGCATTCTGCACTACAGAGGGCTGGGGCTTCTCCCTACAGAACACAATGAAGTGAGCCAGTGATATGGTTCAGTGCCATAGTGCCTGCCTGGCAAACATGAGGTCCTGAGTTCGATTTCCAATACCAAAAGAAGGAGAAAGAAGAAGAAAAAGTAGAGAAGAAGATACAGGAGAAGGAAGGAGGAGGAGGAGATGATCAGGTCTAGTGGGGACAAGTGGTTCCCCTGCAGAATCTCAGGCAGTGCCAGGGAGCAAAAGGCCTGCATCCCAGGAAGAAGGCCCCAGAGAGGGTACCCAGGGAGCAGGCACAAAAGGGGGCCAGCCTGACAGGCTGCCTCTGATAGGGGACTTCTGGCTGGCAGAGACTCTTTCCTTCCTCAGAAAATGACTAATGTCAGGGCTGGGCTGGAGCCCAGTGGTGCGTGCTCACCTAGCATACACAGGGCACCCAGGGCCCAGCATCACACGCATATGCACACGCATAAAACCCCAAGGCCCTTTCTCCAAACACCATTAACACAGGATCCTAAGGGTTGAGTTTCAATGCTCACATTGAAGGGGACAAACTCCTGAAGTCAGTCACCTTGTTCTCTCTGCTACCTTTGTTGGTGGTGCTTAATTTGATTTTGTAACCATTGGAGACTTCTGGCCAGGTTTGGCAGCTGGACAATGCCCACATGCCCAGAATCAAGGCAGCTGAAGGTTTCACAGGCTGGGTGTGTTCTTACTTAGTCACATATGAAGTAATAAGTGACTCAAGGAGTAGGACTTAGTGATGTGTGTCCTGCTAGTATGCTGGTATCCATCTCTTCCACCTAACGGTCAGCATCCTGAAGGCACAGCCAGGGCCTGTTGCGTCCCTGAGTGTCCCTAGCACCTGTACCATGCATGGCACTCAGGAGAGCAGTCTGGTGTTGCTGAATGAAGAATTCATGGAATACACGAATGAGCGGAACCCTGAATGAGTGAGTGTGAGTATGAAAGGGCCCTGTAGGGCTACAAATACTGGGCTGTCCCAAGTCCAGCACGATTCAGAGCCCTGGAGATGTCCCGGATGATAGTGCCAGGGATTTGGAGAGGGGCAGACATCCTTCCACTGCTAGCGGGGGAGGGGAGCGCTTGTCTGTGCCTAGGTGGGTAAGTGGGTAGGTAGAAAATTCCAGAGAGAGCCAGAGCCCAGAATTGGGCAGAGGCTGCACAGGGCTAGGGTTCATAGCAGCCCATCTCCCCTAGTCCCTAGGATTAGAGCTGCTTCCCTGAGGGGTCCCCTCCTTTTCCCATGGGAGGCACCTCTGCCTGTAGTAACATCACCTGCCTCTGCCCCGACAATTGCCAGACAAGCACCGCAGCCACTCCTTCTCTGCCCACTCCTTCCCCGGCCAGTTTTCCCAGCAGAGCACACGTTGTGTATTTTATGGTGATTTAGGTGTCCTGGGCCCAGCCATCCGTCATCTGGTACACCTGGTACATATAGCCAAGTTAGGACAGAGATGGGCGTGAGGGGCTGGACAGTGAGCCACTGTGACAGGGCCTTCTGCTTGGTTCAGAGCTGAGTGACAGGACAAGAGGACAGAGAAAAGGCCTGACATGGGGAGGGTTGGGAGAGTTCAAAGTCAGTCAAGGGTCCTTGTGACTGTCAAGGAGAGAGACGGGGAAGGGACGCTCAGGGGTGCCTGATTTCAGTTGGAGCCTTGAAGACCCCCATTGGGGCTCAGCCTACAGTGGCCACACCTCCCCTTTCTCTGTGCCCCACTCCCCCGGACATTCCCCATGACCCTGGAGCTCCTTATACCCGATGCTGATCCTAGCACCCAGCTCAACAGGCCAGTGGGACCCCACAGTCAGGGGCCAACAGATGCCACCATGGCAGAGAGGACACCCTTCTCACCTGGTGGAACTCAGGCAGTTCCTGGGACCTCCATCGAGGTCCCCTCTGTCCCCTTAGAAGACTTCAGCACCTCCGGGCAGTGCAGACACTGAAGACAGTGCCCAGGGAGAGAGATAGGAGTCTGAGAAGGATGCTCTGAGCCCATGGTCCACTCACAGGGGACAGCAGAGCTGGGAGGTAAGAGCTGGTGTCTGGAACCCTTCCTGTCCCTCACCTGCCCCACCTCAGTACTCCAGGGCCAGGAGAGTAGGAAATGGGATACCTTCAGCCTGGGGTCCAGCTCCCCAGTTCCTGTAAGGACAGAGCTTCGATCCAGAACCAGGGTAGGGTGGGTTCAGACCAAGGCCCTCACCTGCCAGGGTCAGGTGCCCTGGGCAGCCAGGCCGGGCAGGTTCCTAGCTGGGAATCTGCTGGGGCTGAGGCCTGGAGAAGCCCAGAGATGGGAGGGGGGAAGGGAAGCTGGTGCACCAAGCCATGGGGGCGGGGTGGGAGGGTTGCTGGGCAACCACCACGCTGCCGCCAAAGAGGGATGCACAAAGAGCTGAGCAGAAAGGCTGGGCCACCAGGCCAAGTCTGGGCCTCGCATACCAATGGCCACAAGGGGCCTCTGCCTTCCATCTCCCGCTTCCCTCCTCCCTCCCTTCTCCAGAGCTTGGAGCCCAAACTGGGAGGAGGGCTAAAAAGAGGAAGCTGGCAGGGCAGGGACCAGGCTCCTCTCTGCCTACCTGGGGAGGGATGGGATGGCTGTCCTCAGGGAGCAGGGCAGGGACACCCTTGGCTCCCAGCCCTTTGGGCACACTCTGTTGTAGGAGCAGTTGTGTTAGAGTTAGGGGCACAGAGCTCCCTGCTCCTGGTTGAGTCCTTAGGAACCAGTGGCCTCCCCAGCCTGAGAGACCAGTGCTGGGTGGCCAAGGGCGACTTCCACTAGCTGCCAGGAGGAGATGGCGTCCAACAAGGCTTCCAATGGCAGAGGAAGTCCTTCCTGGTGTTGGACTTAAATCCCCTGTGCAACAGTGCTCACTGCCTTTTTCTGCTTCACTTACAAGGGAACAGGAGTGTCAGGGGTGTTATCTGTCCCCAGAAGCACCAATGGGTGGGCTGGGTGAGGATGTTTTCTGGCTTCCTGATGTGCAAGGGGGGAGGGAGGCTGGGCCAAATCAAGCGGGCCTGCTGGAGTCCCAGAGGAAGAGTTCTTCAAGGTCTCCCTGAGAGGTGTACACCAGGGCAATGTATGCAGACATCTTCAAGCTGTCTTTGGGGTTGGGGGCTGTGACCCTAGAAGCTAAGGGCACCCCAGCACTTCTCCTGCTCCCTAATCAGGATGAGAAGAGGGGGGGAAGGCAGCAACACTGCTGTCTGCACACACAGCCCCACTGACACCAGCCCCCTTGAGATCACAGCCCACCTCTGACCCATCCTGTCTGCACGCTCCCCTAATTGGTCCCTGTGGGCTTAGCACTGCCCTTTTTCCACCTCTCTGTCTGCCCTCTACCCCCAGACCCACCCATCCTGGGCTTCTCCTTCTCTGGGATCTGAACTGGATCTTTCCAAACTTCCAACCCAGCCACTCCCCAGCTTCAGCACCTGCCGTGACTCCATGGCCACAGGCAAGGACCTCTCTGAACATGATGGCAGAAGCAATGTTTGTTTAATGAATAGCCCTTCCGTGTTGCCCCTGTGATGGCCTTTGGGACTGGGAGTAAACCAGGCAGTTGAGTCCCCTCTACCAGAGGCTGCCAGTCTGGTAATAAACTGGCCAGCCAGTGAGAGAATGAGGTCATTGTGGGGCCATGATACAGCTCCAAAGCAGAGTGTCAGGAAGCCCAGGTATGGTGGCACATGCTGCACCCTAGCTCATTGAGAGACTGAGGCAGGGAGCTCACAACTGAAGGCCACTCTGGGTGATTTATTTTTATTTTGTTTTATTTCCTGTATTTAGGACAGGGTCTGCAGGGTCTCACTATGTAGATCGGACTTGTAGTGATTCTCCTGTTTTCAGACTCCCAAGTGCTGGGATTACAGGTGTGTGCCACCATGCCGTCTCCATCACGTCTCAGCATACCTCACAGGCTAGGATTGACCAGACACTTTAAACAACTGAGCTAATCTGCAAACCGCGCCCCCCAGCCTGGACAATTTAGCAAGACCATGTCTCAAAAATTTAAAGTTAGAGGGCTGGCCAGATAGCTCAGCAGATTAAAACACCTGCTTAGGCAGAGTGCAGTGACCAGGGCTCAGTCCTGACCTGCCATGCCTGCCTTGCCCCTGGAGAACACTAAGACAGCGGTGATTGAGACTGGGCATGGTGGCGCGTGCCTGTGATCCCAGCGCTTGGGAGGCAGAAAACAGGAGGATCACTGAGAGTCCAATCTAGGTAGGGAGACCCTGTAATTATTCTTTTCTCTTTTTCTTTCTTTCTTTTTTTTTTTTTTTTTTTTTTTTTTTTTTTTTTTTTTTTTTTTTTTTTTTTTTTTTTTT
>PVKA01006680.1:0-20146 GCA_004027165.1 Ctenomys sociabilis | reverse complement strand
CTTGTGGTGATCCTCCTGCCTCAGCCTCCTGAGGGCTGGGATTATAAGTGTGTACCACCATGCCCACCTCATCATTTAAACTTTTAAAAGGACTAGGGTAGCTCAGTGGTAAAGCACTTGTTTAGCATGAGCAAGGCTGTGCATACCATCACTAGAACTGAAAGACAGAGCATGAGAGAGAGAGAGAGAATAAATTAACTGGGTGGTCAAAGTAGGGATCATCAGAGGAGGTGACATTTTTGTTAAGATCTGAAAGATCAAAAGGGGCCAGCCAGGCGTGGTAGTGCAGACCTATAATCTCAGCACCCAGGAGGCTGAGGCAGGAGCCTGAACTACACACACTGTCTCAAAAAAGCAAAGAAAAAAGTTTGGAAACAACCAGAAGTATGTGAGATATAGGAGCAGTATGTGCAAAGGCCCTGAGGCATACTAGAGGCAGACCTATTAAATCTAAAGGAAGTCAAGAAATTGGGGGAGTAGCATGTGGAATACAGCAGTGCATTCACGGAGGGGAATATGGATTTTATTCTAAGTATAATAGGAAGCTATTTGAGAGTTTTAAGCAGGGAAGTGACATGATCTAATTTATATTTTAAAACGATCATCTGAACAACCACTTTGGAGAGCAATTTGGCAATAAGTAGCGAAGATGTGCATATCCCACAAGCCTGCAGCCCCACTCCACGCTGCTGGCACATGTGTGCATGGAGCACTGAAGATGCAACGGCTGCTGCTCTGGAGAGACAAAGCCAGGCTGGGCTATCTGGTGTGGGGGCGGGGGGGCTTGTCGCTCCGCAGCACTCTGCAGCTGGTGGGCATGGCGGGGCCGACCTGGCGTGTGAACCCAGTACTAAGGCCTCAGGGTCCTCTGATTCTGCTAAGGTGTGGTGCCTTAGGGGGAGGGCCTCCAACTGTTTTGTGCTGTACCTGTCAGCTTGTGCTGGGGCAGTTTTCCGTGGATGCAACTGAATGCCCCAATAATTTGTAAAGAGCAGAAACAATTTAGCTCACTGTGCTGGGCTTCGGCTGGCCCCCGGGAAGGACCTTGAGTCCTCCTTCCTGCTTCTGCTTCAAAACATGGCATTAGACAGCGTGTCACAGGGAGATGAGCAAGCTGTCAGCTCAGGGCTCATCCCCTTTCTTAGGCAGCTACTACTAATGTCAGCCTGGGGACCTCAACCTCTTGGCCCCTTCTAATTTATCAACTCCCAAAGTTGCCCCCTCGGATACCATCAACATGGGAATTTGGGCTTATGTTTCCAACACAGGAGCTGGGGTGGGGGGCACAGGGCTACCTGCAGCCTTACTTGCTGGGAGATGATGATGTGGAGGGGTGGGCAGCTACAGAGCTGGGGTGGGGGAACAGTGGCTGGGCCCCAAAGGGTGGGGCTGTGGAGTGACAAATGGGACCAGGCCTGCTGGGCTCTCAGAGCTGGGTCTTCCTTCCATGCTATGTGTTTTCTACTCAAATGACCCCTGATTTTCTCCTGTCAGAAGAAGGTTGAAGCTCAGAGAAGCTAAGGGATTGCCCAGGATCACCCAGCAAGCTAGGGACAGAGAAATCTGTGGCTCTTTCTCAGGGACAATTAGCCCTGTCTGCTGGTGGTGAGCAGAAAGGTCACGGCAGCCTTCAGGAGCCCACCCCCAGCCCCAGAGCTCTGAATGGAGCTGCTTCTCCAGCCCCCATCTTCTCTGGCTTCTTCTACTCCCCCAACCAGGCCAGCCTTGGTCACAGCCCCTCATCCTTGGATGGAGACGACACCGGCTGGCTGGGGCCCAAGCCATCTCCTAGTAATTGGATTTCAGGGCTGTTCGTGGTTATGCTAATGGTGGGCTGCCCAGTGCTACCCTACAGCTCCAGAGGGAGGGGAGCCCCCTTGCAAGTCAGAGCCTGATTCAAACCTGGCTCCGTGCCAATCATTCCAATTCCCTGAACTCCCTGTACCTATAAAGTGGCAACATAGCAGGTCCCCCTCCCTGAGCCTTAGGGGAAAAGTGGCAAGAAAGGAGCCCCCAAAACATTTGGCCCAAGGTGGGGCCCAGGGAATTTGCTTGACAAATGCCTCAGTGACTGGGGCTTTGCCACTTTGCCGACAGTCTCCAAGGTCCTCCAGGGACAGTGATGGGGACAGCCAAAGCTGCGTGAGGAGCTAGAGAGTGACTCAGTTTCCCCTTGCTGTTTGTTTATGTGTATCACCCACTTGGGGGCAATGAACGTGAAGCTCTTGCATAACAAATGCCAGGATATGGAAGGTGCCGGGGACAGGGCTGGAGTGGGTATGAGGGTGTCCCTTGTTGGCCAGAGGAGGTCATCGTCATTTGTCTGAGGGCTGCTGGCTGGGAGGCAGAGTCATGAGGCTGCAGGAGGGAAAGGGACTGAGGAGCTGCAGCCAAGTCACAGATAACTCAGCAGATGAAGTGCCTGCTTAGGCAAGCGCAGGGGCCGGGGTCTGATCCCAGGACCATGTGCCACACTGGCCCTGCCCCCAGGCACGCTGAGCTGGCCACTGAGACCAGGCGTGGTGGTACATGTGGGACCCTGTACCAAATACATAAAAAAAGAAAAAAAGTAGCAGACCGGGCAGCTTCTTAGGGAGCAGTGTGAGGTGGTTAGGTGGACTAGGCATGGGGTCTGCAGGGTAGGATGGCTGGGGTGCGTGATACCTTGGGGAGCCCCAAGATGTGCAGCAATGAGATAAGCCAGTCTGAGGCACAGATAAAATGAAGAAGAGGCCCTAGACGGAGGAGACCAAGAAGGACCCCAGCAGCCGTGACAGTTCTGTGGGCAGCTTCAACATTATCGGCACACAAAGACCTCCTGGAAACGAGACCCATCCAGCCCCAGACGAGGAAGCTGAGCCCCCAGGAGGTGCAGCTGCTGGCCCACAGTCATAGGAGGGGATCTCAGGACCAAGGCTAGCCAAGAACAAGGCCTCTGTCTGCCCCTGTCAAGGCCCATGGCTGGGTCCAGTCACTTTTCCTCTCTGGGCCTTTGTCCCGCTCTGTGAGTGGGGCCCAAGCAGATGCATGGATCTGTTAAGATGATCGCCCAGGGTGATGTCTGCATTTTCTGGGGGCACATTCACTTGGGGCTGGTAACAGTGTGGCCCAAGCCCCCATGGGGCCCTGCTCCCCTGTCCCTGTCCCCTCCCTAGCTCGGAAGCATCCTGCCAGCCTCTGCTTTCCACCTGAGCAACATCCCCTCTGAGGCCAAGGACCTTGGCCTGGGGGCCCGGAGCTTGTCAAACACAGCAACTGCTCTCACAGTTTGAGGTGGCTTTGAAGTCTCTTGTTTTATCTTCAGAATTCAGCACATTTCACGTTGATCCCATCTGCGGGGTGGTTCTCATCTAAACCGTGTTTCACGTGGCTCACCCTCCTGAAACATAGGTCCTCGCTGGTGGCCTACGGGCAAGGAGGGCAACAGAGTGCTGCCCCTGTCCCCATGGGGCTGGGCCACCAGTCTGCGTGGCAGCAACACAGCCAGCAGTCCCAGAGGTCCCACGGGGGCCAGGATCGGGGCTGCTGACAACCACCTCCTCTGCTGAAGCTCTGATGTCTTCATTTCCCCCAAAGGCTCACAAGGTCCCTTGTCCACGTGACGTGAGCTTTCCTTTCTCCTCTCTCCACTCTGCCTGCCCTGCAGGGCCCCTCCCAATGCCTCTCCCTGCCCCAGAGCCTTTGCACGGCTGTTCCTACCTGGCCATCTGGCACTGCTCCTCCAGGATGCCTGTCTCTGTCAACAGGTCTCTGTGTCCTCCTCTGAATCGGCTTCTACCTACTGCCCTCCTGGCTCTTCTCTGATTTCCTTCACCACCTCAGGCATAAGGGATTCTGGTTCAAGTGTCTGCTTGTGCTGCTCTTTGTCTTGGACTGTAGACAAATCTTATGCCAGCAGGGCCTGGGTGCATCCTGGCATCCCACACATAGGAGGGGCAGGGTGCAGATTTGTTTGATGATAGGGAGCTGAGACCCAGCTCCCAGGGGGCCAAGACAGCAGATGAGAGAATCTAGGGGCCCAAGAGGGGAGAGCAGCCCCCACCAGCACCTGGCTGCAGCTGCTCCCGCAAGCCCAACAGGGAGGGGGCCAGTGCTCTGCGGACTCGGCTGTGGGGGCAGAATGCCCAGGGCACGGAGGGGCTGGGCCTGCTCAAAGTCACTGATCTGCCCGCACTCCCAGCCTCTCCCTAGCTAGAGCTCTGCTCAGCGCTTTCCCCGGGTCACTGCTCACTGCCTGTCCTTTCTAACCCCTGGGGTTTCACTTCTTCCTGTCAGGGGAGAGCAGGGCAGCTCCTCCAGCTGGGAGGGGAGGAACTGGGCCTCCTGCCGCCCCGCTGCCCTTGAGCAGCCCCCCCTCCTCTCCTGCCATAGACACACCCTGCCTTCGGTCCTGCTCCTGAGGCCTGATCTGGGCGGTAGAAAGCCCAGGTGCCGGAGCAGGGCACAGTCTGTCAGCTGTTGGAGCTTAGAGTAAATCATCGCTGGGCACCTGCTTTGGCCCAGGCTCAGTGGGAGCTGTGGGTGGGAGGCACAAGGTGGGAGTGTTTTCCCTGGGAGCCACTTCCCTGAGTGGTAGGGTGGCCCATGGAAGCTGTGGCAGGGACCTGCTCTAGTCCCAGGAAGGTTGACATCCTCTCAGGGTTGGCTAATGGGGATGGGATCTCTTCTGGGCAGAGGGGCCCATTTTTTATTCTAAGTGAAAAGGGGTTGCTTGTTTTTGTCACTGAGGTTCACAGGGCCTCCCCAGAGCCCCCCACTGGGAGATGGGGATGGTTATGATCATCGTCATCATCATTACTTGTGGTTCTGCAGATGGACTGAGATCAATGTGTGGAAGAAGAGCTGAGCTCCATCCCAGCCCTGGGAGCATTGTAGTTGGGGTTCATTAGGAGCTGTGAGGGCGCCATCCTCTGTGGAAGGGGCCTGTCCTCTGGGCGAGCCGAGGGAGCTCCACCCAGCCGGGGACTGGCCACCCCATGCATTGCAGCAGAGACCCCTGTTCCACAGACTACTGAAAAGGACATTGTTTGACTTTGTGGCTATATAGACAATTTATTAATATTATATCTTAAAATACTTTCTTTGACCTAAAAGTTCACTTTTTCCCCCTGATATTAAAAAAATTTACTTCTTTTCTTTTATAGTACTAAGGATTGAAGTCAGGGCCTGACACATGTTAGGCAAGGGCTCTACCGTTGAGCTATAGCTCATTTTATTTTGTACTTTGAGACAGGATCTCCCAAAGTCTCTAAATTGTCAGAACTGGGATCAAACTTTTATTCCTTGGCCGAGCATGGTAGAACACATCTGTAGTCCCAGACTTGGGAGACTGAGGCAGAGGAGCACCACAAGTTCAAGATCAGCCTGGGCTATAAAATGAGATGAAGGAGGGAAAAAAAAAAGTGAGCTCAAGGCCAGCCTGAACTACATAGTGAGACTTTATCTCAAAAAGACAAAAAACTTTTAGTCTTCCTACCTCAGCTTCCCAAAGCGCTGAGATTGCAGGTGTGCACCACCATGCCCAGGGGTCTGTCAGCGATGTCCTGCCTGGTAGGAGGAGGAAGGACTATAGCTGCGCACTGTACAAGGGAAGAGGTGTGTGCATGTCTCCAGAGAGCTGCCACTGCTCCCATTTCACCATGTCCCATCCCAGATCCAGCCTCGTGACTCCTTATGCTATTGCAGGAAATGCTAACCCTCCTCAGGCCCTTGCCCACCCTGTGCTTGTGCCATGTAATGCCACCTTGGTGCCACCTCTGAGCTGGAGCATGGGCCCCAAGTCTGGGGCCATGTGCCCTGCACACGGTGGGTGCTGATTCAGAGTTTTGTGTAGAGCACGGGGCAGGGACTGGGTGCCATCTTTGTCCCTAGGCTGCCTCTGACCTTTGGTGAAAGTTGCCAAGCACTCAGGTCTGGCTTCCTCCCGCTCCCTGGGCAGTGGCCACCTGCCAGTGCCTAACTAGGCCGGGAGCTGGGGCACAATCTGGGGAGATTGCACCCAACCCCTTGGCCTGCAAGGACAGGCAGTGCCTTAGCCTGAGGTGGCCCAGGCTGGGGACACTACAGAAGCAGCAGGGAAGGGGTGGCAAAGTGTGTGGGAGGCTGGAACTGAAACCCCAGGACCCTGGCCCATCCCAGAGGCCCAAAGGACTAGGAGTGCCTGGCGTCAGAGCACCCCAAGGCAACAGGGCAGTGCTGGGCAGGGCCAGCCAGCGCAGTTTGGTGGGGTGGGGTGTTGATGCAAACACAAGCAAATGTCTCCTCTCTTGTGGGGGGCTGGCAAGCAGACTTAGGACAGCCCCCAAGGCAAGCACAGTAGAGGAACCTGCACCCCACATCAGCCCACAAGCCCCTCCACTGTGCCCAGAACCAGGATCCAGGGGGCATGGTGGCGCCCACCTATAGTGCATGCTGCTCAGGAGGCTCAGCCACAATGGTCACCCACGACTCCAGGGCCAGCCTGAGTACCAAAACAAGACAAAACAAAATCCATTTGCTGGGGGAGATCCGGGGCTCCAGAGGAAAGCTGGCTCTCAACCCAGCTTGGACTCCGTGCCCAGGGCTCACTCCCGTTACCTCCCTTGGCTGCTCACTGACACAGCCAGACTCCCACAGCCGCCAGGTCCTCACTTGGGAGCATCTGAAGAACAGGGCTGATGACCAGTGTGACTTTAACCCTCAGCCAAACTGCAGGGAGTGAGGATGGGGACCAGGAGGGAAGAACAAGGAACCCCAAAGTCTGAGCTGGGGTTGGGCTAGGGCCGCGCTGGCCTGGGAACCAGAAGCCCCAGAGCTTCCTGGAGCCATCCTCTTCCAGGCAGGTGGGCTAGGCAGCCACCCCAAAGAGACAGTCTCATGGAGTCCCTTCCCATCCTCACCAAGCCCCCCAGACTCTTACTATGGGACAGCTCTGCCCAGTTGGGGTCATTGTTCAGCCACATGTCGAAGTCCCCTGGTAGAGGACAGAAGTGAACTGAGGATCTGGGTCTGGTCACCAGGAGCTCTTAGTGGACTAGGAGAAGAGGACAGCAGAGACAAGGGCCTCTGTGCAGGCCCAGACTGAGCCAGGGACTGGGCCTCATCTGCCCTTTCCCACCTCCTAGAGGTGGCACCTGACTGGCTCATCCTTGCCCTGCCCCCAAGGACACCAGGGCAACTCACCCCACTTGCTGTTTCTGGCTAGGCCACACACAGTGGGGCCTGGGGTGCCAGGCAGGCAGGGTCACCACCCCTGTCTGACAGGGGCCTGCAGAATGGCAGGTCAGTGCCCCCTCCCCTGCCGCCCCTCCAACGCTCACTGCCAAGCCATTTGGCACTCAGCCCTCCTGGAGTAGAGCCAGCTCTCGTTTGCAGCCAGTGTTAATTAAGAGAGAGAGGTGCTGGGGGAGGTAGGGAGGGTTGCAGCGGGCAGCTCCAACAGCTGCAGCACTGCTAGGGCCTGAGGTGCCCCTCTTCTCCCCTGCTGCCCCAGGCAGGCTGAGCCACAGGCCCTCGGGCTGCACTGCAAGCCTTCCTCTTTGTGTCCTGGCTTTGGAGTGAGACAGATCTAGGTCCCACCCTCCCACTGTTACCGTGGGCCTCCACCTCTGTGGGCCTCAGTCTTCTCCATAAAATGGGGCAGTAGCCCTTCCCCAATGACCTTGCTGTGGTAAGTAGGATCATTTGCCTGAAGCACTCAGTCTGTGCCTGGCCAGTCTTGCCTGGGCAGTGGAAAGGCTGAGACCATGAGCAATGCCAGCACCTGCCCACCTGCCCCAGCCTGCAGCCCCCTCTCCCATTGCTCGGCTCGCCTTCCTCCTGCCTCCCTGTGGCCCCCACCTTGTTCAGGGAGCGCCCGGCCGCACCTCTCCTCTCCATCTTAATTAGCTGCTTGTATTAATCTCACAAGTAACATGGCAACTTGCAGCCCTGGGTGTTCGGGCTGTGGAATTAATTATTCCCCAAGCGAGGAGCTGTCAGGTCTGGGAGACCAGCCACTCGGAGCCACCCGACACCGCTTAGCAGCATGCACGGCTGCTGCACGGAGCCCAGGGTGCAGCCCTCATGTGGGAAGGGCGGCACCACTGTGGCCAGGGTATGGGGCATAGACTGTCACCAGAAGTGGGGGCCCAGGCAGGCAGGGCCCAAGATGACGATGTCAGCCACACGGGAAGTGGGCGGGGCAGGCCGTTGGGCAGAGCCTCCCGGGAAGGTGGTAGCCGCAGCGGCCCTCAGTCCATGCCTGGCAGTGCCTCCTCTGGCCCATGCCGTGGACTGGGGAAGAAATGGCACTGCTCCTGGTTGCACTTCTGGGGTAACTGAGGCCCAGGCTCTGCCCTCACAGTCGGTTGGGCCCTGACGCCGTAGGGCTGGCAGCTCTGGCTGCACTCTCCACACTCGTAGTTGCGAGCCAGGGAACAGAGATCAGACTGCCTGTCCGCGGCCACCGTCCCTGCCTCGGACCAGGCTCTGCTGTGCCTCACACAGTGTGTGTCCTCCACTGCTCCCCCCCAGGCGGCTGCTTCTTTGGTGGTTCCCCTGTGGCCTGTCCCTGCCTCCTCACAAACCTCAGGCTTTGAGGCCATCAGGGGAGAAGAGTCCCCGCCCCCTCCCACCTCCACACCCATTACCTGGACTCTGCTCCTGCTCAAGGAGCTAGGCGGCCCCGTAGCTGAAGTCTGGGCCTGCACCAGGCAGCTGACAGACACCCCAAGACCCCTTTGCCCTGCGTGGTGCTTGCCCCAGCCACTTCGCTACTGACTCCTCTCTCTCTCTCTCTCTCTCTTGCAGCCAACAGCTCCCTGCTTGGAGGTGGAGGTGGTGAGTAGACCTTCCTGAATTTGGGGGGTAGAGAGGTTGGTGACATCTCTTTTGGCATCTCCTTTTTGGGGGGTGTTACTGGCTATTGAACCTAGGGTCTTTCTTTACACTGAGCTACATCCCCAGCCCCTTTCCTTTTTTTTTTTTTTTTCAGTATAGAGACTACAGGGTCTCACTACACAGATTGGACTCATAGTGATCCTCTAGCTTTCAGCCTCCCAAATGCTGGGATTACAGGCGTGAGCTACTACATTCAGTCTCAGTCCCGGTTGGGGAGATCCAGTCCCCATCGCAGTGCACCCACCCTGGGGGTGGGGCCGGCCCTGCATACCCGCACTTCAAACCCTGGTCCCTGCATCTGCCTAAGCAAGCACTTTAGTCTGATGAGCTATCTGGCTGGCCCTCCTATTTTTTGAGATAAAATCTCACTAAGTCACTAAGCTGCCCAGGCAATGCTCAGATTTTTGATCCTCCTGCTTCAGCTTCTGAAAGTGCTGGGATTACAGGTGCAGCCCCTGACCTATGGCTGGCTTTCTGTCCCTTCCTGCCCCTATCAGCTCAGCCAGGCTTTGCCTGCTGCCACAGTAGCCAAAGCTGAAGACCAGGAGGGCAGGCCTGGCCTTCTCAGTGCAAGTGCCCAAGGTGGGCTCCACCTCTCCTGCCCTCACAGGGGTCCTGACCGCTCACTGCAGGGCACTGGGGGCCAGGGTGTGCAGGGACAAGCCAGCCCTGCCACCCATGCCCCATGGCCTTGGCAGCCGTGTCGACTGGCCTCCGTTTCTCTACCTGTGAAGGTAGTTATTGGAGCCTCAAAGGTGGCTCTGTATCCCCAACAAAGGCTTATAAAGTCAGGGGAGCCACGTTGCCCACCACTAAGCCCCCAAGGACACTCACGTATTCTCTGTCATCAGTTTGCCACCCAGAGGGCCAGGCCATAGCGAAGTCAAAAGTCAGCTGGGTTCAGCTGTCAGGTGTGAGGCCAAGGCCAGCAGGAGGCAGGGGGAGGGCACCATGTCCGGAGCACCTCCCTGCCGGCACGCCCGCCTGGCCACACACCCCGCCCGCGTGTCCGGAGCACCTCCCTGCCGGCACGCCCGCCTGGCCACACGCCCCGCCCGCGTGTCCGGAGCACCTCCCTGCCGGCACGCCCGCCTGGCCACACGCCCCGCCCGCGTGTCCGGAGCACCTCCCTGCCGGCACGCCCGCCTGGCCACGCGCCCCGCCCGCGTGTCCGGAGCACCTCCCTGCCGGCACGCCCGCCTGGCCACACACCCCGCCCGTGGGCGGCCGCTGTCTGCAGGCAGCAGCGGGATGATTGGTGCGCCAAGGGGCAGGGGTTAATGCGCCGTGGGATAAATCCCCGGGGCTGTGTTTACAGCAGCGGTGGCGGGGCCCAGGCCAGGTTTTAAAAGGGGGAAAAATAAAAGGGGCAGTGGAGGTCAGGAATAAATAAGAGCAGCACGTTAAGAGCTGTCCGTGACTAGCAAGGATGCAGGAGGGGGTCTGTTTGTGGCTAGAATTGTTTCCCCTCCCTCCCCTTCTCCTCTAGCTGTCCCTGTGGAGGTCATGGCCACCCAGGAGGGTGGGTGGGCTGCAGCCCAGGCCCCTCTCCAAAGCCCAGCCTTCACCCACAGCCTGCCCGCAGCACCACTTAGCATCCGCTGTATGTTGGGCCCAGAGCTGGGTGTCAACAATGTGTGCTGGGCACAGGAGCCTGGGCCCTGCCCGCTGAGCTCACTGTCAGACAGGGTGACCTGGGCATGGGGCCACAGGCGCTGGAACTGGGGAGGGGTGCAGCCTGTGACAGGAGGGAAGGGCGGCTCAGCAAGTCAAACCAGCAGGAGCCAGGGTTTAGCCGGCTTGAGACTCTGAGGGTGCGGAGGATAAGAAGGAGGTGCAGGTCTTCTCATCCCAAAGGCCTGGCTCATGTGTGCCTCAGGCCTTTGCACTGACTGCCCCTGCCAGGAGTGTCCCTCCTACGGGTGTCCTCGGGTGTTCTCAGAGGGGCCCCCGAGCCCCTGGCCCCTCACCCTGCCCTCGAGTGCTCTCACTGAATCACTCAGAACTGGCTCTGGTGCATGTAGTAGCTGCTCTGTGACTGTTACATGACAGAGAACTACAAGTGAAGGTGGTGGTGGTGGGCTTACAAGGAAAAGGCTTGGGGCCTGGGGAGATGGCTCAATGGAATAAGTGCTTCCCTGGCAAGCGCAAGGGACTGAGTTCAATCCCCGGTTCTGCCAAAAAATAATAATAATAATAATAATTACAAGGAAAAGGCTTGCTTACCCTGAGGGCAGAGGGCCGGCCCTCCAGGTTGTAGGCGGAGTAGGCAATGGCCCATGGATGGCCTGGTGACCTGGCTCTGGAGAGCCCAGGACCACGGTGTCCCCACCCCATCCCTCATGGCTGCAGGGTGTGGGGAGGCCCCTGCGCACAGCCTGCCTGATGCAGAGATGGATGGAGCATCGCGACCCCGAGGAAGTGGGCCGGGAGTCCAGCCTTTTAACGCCACCAGAGATTTATGGTGCCACCGGCAGCTCCTTGGGGCTGTCACTCTGCTAATGTGATTGGAACAGGTGGAAGTGGCAGGGAGAGGCTGTGGTGGGGACCCAACAGGCTGGCGGAGTCTGGGACCCACATCTCCTGCCCTCATGTCTGCCCCTTGCATTCCCTGTGGCCTCGTTCCCCCCCTCAACATAGCTGGGGGAGGGGTGACCCTCAACTCCACCCTGACCTGGGGATCCCCATGGAGGGCTCAGGCCCCACTTGCACCCCATCTCCCCACCATGTAGTCACTGATTCCCATCCATGTGTTGAACAAGCTCTGTCCTGGCCACCCTCTCACAGCGACAGCAGCTGCCCGCTCCTCAGCCACCCTGTCGCCTTCTCCCAGCACTGACCGCTGGCCACGCTTGTACTTTATGTGCACTCCTCTCTGCCTGGCAGAACCCCCCAGGATGTTTCCACCCCAAGGAGGGGTCCAGAGCCGCTGCTCCATGCCTGCCACTCTGTGAGCACTGTGTCACCCGAGGAGGAGCCAGGGATCTCAACCTCCCAGCGCTGGCTCTGGCCGCCCAGGGCCCCCACACCACGTGCAAGCAGCAGGGGTTCATCCTGAAGGGCCATGGGCATTCAGGCTGAAGCGGACCTCGGCCCCAAGAAGCTGGGCACCCAAAGCTCAGCAACAGGCCCTAGGGACTGCTGGGGCTAAAGAAACTTAATCCTGAGGGTACAGGACTTGGGGCCTGCCTCACCTTGAGGCCAGGCCCCCACCATGCAGGGGTAGAGTCAACATAGTGTGTAGTTGTGTTGGGGGGGCTCTCCTGAGCACTGGGACTCAGGACTTGGCTCTGTCCTCAAAGGATTCCAGTTTGGTAAGAGGCTTCTCATTAAAGGGAACATTGGATTTGGGCTCTGAAGGCTGAATAGGAGTTCTACAGGTACAGAAGGGAGAGATGGCATCTGCTCCTGGGAAATCTCATGTCTAGGTGCAGCTGGTTGATGTTTGCTGGGCCCACTCCTCTCCCATCTGCCTCCTGGAAAGCCTTTTATTGGCTCAATAAAAAAAAATTAAGAACATCTCCTATTGTATGGTAAGAAGGGAGGTGGGTCCTAAATCAGACCGGGAATCGACAGGGCCCTGACGCGCGTCTCTCCTGTTTATTAGGACTGAAATGTTTACTTGGCGATAAGGAGTTGGCTTTCTCGGGGAGATTTGTGCGCTCTTTTTCAATTACCCCTCGTCTTTCTCTGCCACTTTTGCACTAAAGGGATAATAAATGTATCGGAGCGTTTCAATTATTCATCTAAATCATGACTGCGCTTGCCATGGCCAAGCTTTAGTGACAGATTAATTCAGGGCCGCCTTCCTCTCCCTGCGTGGCCGCCATCTCAGCTCCAGCCGGGCCAGCGCCTGGTGGACCAGCTCCAGGGCTGCACAGGGTGGGTCTGGAGGTCCCAGGTGAAAGGGCGAGGCCAGGTAGGGGGCCCCCTGGGACCCGCCAGCCACACCCCCACCCCAGGGCAGCCCCGTGCTCACCTCCACCTGACATCAGCATCAGGTGTGCCCTGCAGTCCCAGAAGGAAAAGCCTGGGTGACCCGGCTTCCCTCCAGCCCTTCCTGGCCCAGGGCCTTTGCACCTGCGAGCTCCTCGCCCTCACCACAGCTCCCTCCTGGGCAGCACCTTCTCCGTGCTGAGCCACTGTGTTCAGCCAACCCTTTTGACTGAGGGCTTGTGTGTGTGCCGGGCTTTGTCCTCAGTGCTAGGGTGCAGCAGATGCTGCCTGTGGTGGTGCTGTTGAGCTTTCTTTTGTGTGGTGCTACTTGGCTTCCTAAGGGAAGCCCAGGGTGGGGGTGTGGCTGGCGGCTCCCAGGGGGCCACCCTACCTGGCTTCGCCCTTTCACCTGGAGCTGGCCCACCAGGCGCTGGCCCGGCTGGAGCTGCGATGGCAGCGCAGGGAAGGTGGCCCGGGCGAGCACAGCAACTCTCTCCCCAGGCCTCACAAAGGCTACTTGGCTGTGCCTGCAGCCAGCCCCCCCTGCTCTCCTCACGTCCCACTGCTATCCTGCACCCGGCTGTACCTTTTCTTTCTCTTCTCTCCATTTTTCTCTTCCTCTTCCCCTCCCCCTTCTCTCTCTCGGTCTCTCTCTCTCACACACACTCAGAGGCTTGTCTGGGATTAGCATCCTCTGGGCGCCCAGTCCAGAGCAAGGCCCTCACCTTCCTGCCCTACACTATCTCCCATCAACACTGCTAATCCTGTTGGCTTCCTGCAGCCCCTGGGATAGACCCAGGCTGCTCTGCTGAGCTGAAGTCTGACTTTGTACCACAGATAATGCAGCCTCCACGACCCCTGGGTCACCCAAGCTCTCTGCAGGCCTGGCTATGCCTGCTTAGGCTGTGTGCTTCCTGGCCAGTGGCTGCAGGGCTGAGGTCTGAGGAGCACAGGGAGGGCTATGGAAATGCCCGCAGCACAGAGTCCTCTCCAGATCCCCTTGGGCCTTCCTGGCCCTCCCGCCGGGTCCAGCCTGCCCCTCGCGCCTCCTTCCCTCCTTCAGGGTCCTGCGCTTTCTCCCCATTAGGAGCTCTGTGCTCACCTCTGCTCAGGGCCCATTCCCAGTCCCTTCCTCCCTGCCCAGCTCCATTTCCTCCTCCCAGCTCACCACTGGGACCCGAGCTGGGTGTCTTCTGGAGCTGCAGCGCACAGGACTGAGCACCCTTAATGAACTGGCCGTGGAGTCAGCGGGGCAAGCAGGCTGGGCACTGCTCCGGGAGCAGGCTGGTCTGCAGGTGTGAGTGCTGCACTCCCTGCACTGCGTGGTGGTGTGAGCAGGGTGTGACGAGGCACCCCTGCTACTCTGCCTGGCTGCAGTAGACACCGATGCCAGTACTAACAGCAGACAGACTGTGTCCCCTCAGGGCCAGGCAAACCTGTCCTCTCCCTTAGCGCCGCCACTTTACAGACTGGGAAACTGAGACACCAAGGCCCTTGTGCTGTGATCCCTGAAGTTGGCCCTCCCTGAGGAAAGGAGTGATGGGGCATAGTCCACGTGGGGACTCTGGCCTGAGCCCCATGGCCAAGCACAGGCCAGTAGGCCTGTAGGGTTTGTGCCCTGCCCCCAGCCGGCAAGATGCCACCAAGCCCCTGCATGCGGCTGCCACGGAGATTTTTAATAACAGGAGTGATTTTTGCATGATGAATGAGGCACTGCCGTTGTGTACATAATGAAGCCCTAATGTTTTCAAATCCCCATTTAAGGAGCTGATCTCACCCCGTAATGAATTTCAGATCACACCGTGGAGTTGTCGTCCATCCATCTTCTCCCTGGGGCGCCCACCCACCTTGGCCCATGAGGGTATGGCCTGCTGAGGGTGGGCTCTACACCTGGCATGGAGCTGGGGCCAGTGTGCGTTTGTTGACTGAATGAGTGAGCAGAGGATGAAGGCTGTGGCGTGGTGGTTCCGAAGACAGCCTCAGGGCCTTCGAGGCAGAGCACAGCGTGGGCTGGGAGAAGGAGGGAACAGACCTCTGCAGTGTCCACATCCAACCTCTGCAGCTGGGCCTGCCCCTGCAGGTGGAAGCCTTGGGTGAGCAGCTCAGTGACTGCCCATGACACTGCTGTTACCCTCTCAGGGACTCGGTTTTCGCATCTGAGCTTTGGCACTCAGCATTTCTATAATGTGGGCTGAAGGCCCAGCTAAGGCTGATACGAATGTCCCCAGGGGTCTTAGGGCGAGGTGTCCAAGATGGATAGGTCCCAAGGCCCAGACCCATGTCTCCTAAACCACCTTCTGATGCAGCCCCTCCTGCCTGCCTTGTTGTCTGTGCCGAGTCCAGGCAGGGACCAGGCTTCCAAAGGCCCCAGGCTTCCTAAGGGCCACAGCAGCAGTCACCCTGCAGCTTGTTGTGTGGGACCCTGAGAGCCAGAAGAGGCCCAACGTGGCCCTTGCCTGGAGCCTGTGGCTAAACCCAGGCCTTCCCATCTATAAATGGAGGGTAGCAAGGGCCAGTGAGATACCTCAGCAGACTGAGTGCCTGCTTAGGCAAGTGCAGGGACCAGGGTTCAATCCCTGACACCACAGGCCATGCCAGCCCCCCACTCACACACATGCTGAGCCTGCCACCAATTCTAGGGGTGCTGGTACACACTTGTAATCCCAGTGCTGGGGAGGCTGAAAAAAAAGAGGATCACTATGAGTCCAAGCTACATAGTGAAACCCTGTACCAAATACATAAAAGAGGGTGACAATGTGATGGAGCACAGGACACTTTGAAGTCTCTAACTAAATGCCCAGTATAAGCAAGGAGGTAAGATTCATGCTGTGCACTTGAGGACACTGAGGCTCAGAGAACATGGTTAGGAGATGAGTTGGAAGAACTCAGGTGGGGGACTCAGCCCTGGTACACTGCCTGGCTGGCCTCCTGTCCCACAGCCTGGGTCTCCTCTGCCACTGAAAGCTGTCACAGTGGGTTCATTTCTGAGGCTGTGTGGGCCAGGTTCTGGAGAGGGCAGCTAATCTCTACCCTTCTCTCTTCCCTGCTCTGGGGACCACAGGGGGCCCAGGAAGGTTGGAGAGTGGTGAGAGCTGCCTAGCAAGGACCCACGGCCCCCACTTACTTTGCTGGGTAGCGCTTGGAGAAAGTGTCTTTACCTCTGAACCTCTGTCTCTACCCCTGTGAAATGGGGGTTAGCCTATGGGCTCTGTTTTGGCTCCACATCTGACTGGGAGTCATGGACAAGTGGCCACCTACCCTCTGGGCCTGTGGGCTCCTGTTCCTTAGACTACTTCCTGGGCTGTCAGAGCTCCCCATGGTTCTCTGGAGACCTGGTTCAGAGACCTGCACTTGCCCAAAGCTGCCCATCATTTTGTGGCCAGGATTTCAGGGAAGAGAAATCCTGGAAGAGGTGCACAGGGGCCAGGCCCACAGGGCACAGGAGGCCAGGCTGGCCAGCGTCCTGCCCTCTAGCCGGGCCCTGGCTGCCCCTCATTTCCCAGGCCACAGGTTCCTTGTGTTCTGGTAAATAATTAATTAGCCCCAGCTTGCTTGTTTGTTTAGCATGAGGAATGCTCCCCCACTGAGACGTATTTATTGCTGAATAAATTTAAATATCTAATCTTTCCTTCATGAATATTACAGCACCCTAAATAGCGGCCAGCATGTCAGCCGCGCCTTGGCAATGGAGCCTGCCTGCCCTCGGCCTCTGTGCCAGAGCTTGAAGGGCCCCTGGCTTCCTTCCTGTATGCCCTTCTCAGGGAGACGGTGACAGTGGTCTAGGAGAGGTGCATTGTGGTTGAAGCCCCTCTATGACTTGGGCACGGCACTCTATTACCAGGAAGTCAGTGTCCCTCAGGCAGGGTGGGGCTGAAGCCCAGGGTGGAGGCTCCAGAATTTAGGGAAGGCTGTGATGTGGAGGGCAGCAGCGTCCAGAGAGGAGCTGGAAGCACACAGGTTGGAGGTGGGTGGCATCTGCTCGGTGGAGGCCTGGGACGCTGAGTGGCTGGGACAGATCAGGGTCCTAGATGAGTGATGTGGGCAGAGGACGGGAGCCTGTCTTGAAGGCTGGCAGTGACTAGGTGCTCGCTGAAGCAAGCATGAACCTTCCCAGAGGGGACAGAGGAAGAGGAATGCCAGCCAGCCTGGGAGCAATGAAATAGGGTCAGGTGGCCACTGAGCTTAAGACCCCACATTCCAGCCGTGTGACCTGAGCTGTCTCCCTCTCTGTGCAGCTGTTTCTTCTACAAAAGGAAGAAAAATGGCAGCACCTCCTGGGAGATGTGAGCTCGAACAAGACAGAGCATGCGACTCACAGTGCCTGGCTGTGGGCAGCATGGGCTGATGTTAGGGAGCAGGGAGCAGAGCTTGAAGGTGGAGGCAGAGGGCATCTTCTGGCACAGGTGGTGGCAGGGCTCATTGAGGGCCTAGCAGACAGACCCTGACAGACCTGTGCCACCTGAGGGCTCAGTCTCCCTGGGAAGCCCCCAGGTTTTCTGCTGACTTGGGGTGAGATGGAGCTAAAGGGTTTGGGAGCTTTTTGGTGGTGGGGCTGGGTCGGCTGGCATGAATCTGGGCCATGTCAATTCCTACCAGGCAGCCCCAAGGCCAGGGTCGGGGGTGGAGCAACATCTGGCCGCAGCTAAGACTGGGACAGTGGGTATTGTGCAGGGCGCTGGCTCTTAGGGCTGGGACCTCCCTCTACATCACGGAGACAGGGAACAGAAGGCTGTGGGGACAGCAGGGACAGGCAGGGAGGAGGGTCTGTGGGAGAGTGGAGGCCAGGCCTAACCCCCATCTTTTGTGGAGAAAACCCCTCCACTGGCAATCTGCTGAACAGTCACTTATGTATCTCTAGCGCTAGTGTGGAGATGGCTGGGACAGCATTTCAGTTCCATCTCCCAGTTGCCCCCAGGTCAGCCCCAAAGGCCTGGCTACAGGAAACATTAAGCCCCTGAAGCACAGATCCCCCCCAGCCGGCCAAGGTCATTCGCAGGGTGGTTAGCACTGGGAGCTGGCAGACAGACGTGTGTCAGGAGACTGCGGACGCATGTGTACCCCACCTCCCCTACAAACCACACCCACATGCCACAGCCACATGCTAATAGTAAGGGACCACTTGCTTCACTGCCACATCAGTCAAGAACTGGGGTAAGCATTTTACAGAGATGAACTCACTTGGGACTTTGGATATCTCAGTGGCAGAGCACTTGCCTAGCCTGCACCAGGCCCTTGGTTCCATCCCCAGTAGCACCAAAGTAAAAGCTTGCAACCCCAAGAAAGGCTAATGGCTGGCCCTGGGTCACACGGCGGCCAGTGGAGCCTATCAGAGCTGGGATTTGAATTCAGGCTGCCCAGCTCCCCAGCTGGTGCTGTTCCACAACACAGGAACGTGCCTCCCCTGCCTGACTTGTACCTTCACCTCCTCCCATGGCTAGAGCTGCTTTTATCCCTGCAGAAGACAGCAGGAGACCAAAGGGGTTGGGAGCATGGTCCTGAGTCACTCCCAGGGGTGGCCTGGCCCCTGGCCCCCACACACTGCAAAGTTACCTGGTACCAGCTCTGCGTGAATTTGCAAAATGAGGTCTGATTGGGCCCCACAGGGCCCCTGAGCAAGGGGGTGCTAGGACAACTGGTGTCCCCCCACCAGGCCACTGTGTGGAGGGCTGGAGGGAGGTGTACGTATCTGTCCAATGGGGAAGCGGTGGCCCTTCCTGAGGCCCACACCCCAGCACCAGGCAGCTGCAACTGAGTCTCTGGCCCAAGAGCTGCCAAAGGGTGGCCTCTTCCTGTAGATAGTCCCCCTTTTCCAGATGAGACAGTGGGCTCACAGGCAAAAGAAAGGACAGTCTGGCAGCTGTGAGGCACCTGCCTAGGCCAGGTCACCTTTGAGCCATCTGCCCATGAGTTGTTTATCTGGGCCTGGGTCCCTAAGGTGGCTCTGGAGCCCTAGAGTCTTGCTCAGGTAAACAAGCCTGAGCCTGGCAGCAATTAAGCCGGAGGCCCTAAGGAGGCAGTTCCTTCAGGAGCTGGGCTCTGGGACTGCCTGCTGCAGGCCCCAGAGCAAGGCCTCTCCACCTCTGCATGGGGGCACCAGGAAGCAGCTAGAGGTAGGTTCAGGTTCCTTACCCACTAGGTCTGCTCCTGTTACCAAGGTGGTCTCAGGAGGTAATTTTCATCTGTAAAATGTACTATATGCTGGTGCTTGATGCAGCTGCCCGGGGAGTTAGTTGCCTGGACAGATGGGGTCATGCGGCTTGGGCTTGGGCGGAGGTCTGCTGGCTAAGCTTCCAAAAAGGCAGCTTCAGTGTCGACCCACAGAGGGAAGCAGGGCATGCTGGGTGTGCCCCCTGCCAGCTTCCCAGCGCTGCCTACACCAGGGTGGGCTGCAGCCCCCCTGTACCTCATTTTCACCAAATGTGAAACCAGACGGTGGGGAAGGGCAGGCGGGGGATGTCCAAGTGGTGCCCCTTGAGCTCGACTACATCCTAGGGAGGGGCTTCTTGGGATTGGGAGTCCTGAGTCAGGGGTGGGGTGGTGGGGGTTCAGCTTTCTGGGTAAAGCAGGTCAGTTCACCCCCACACCACATCCCACCCCCACAGTGGATGGCTGCATTCACCGTGCCGCCGGGCCCCTGCTAACTGATGAGTGCCGTACCCTGCAGAACTGTGAGACCGGCCAGGCTAAGATCACAGGTGGATACCGCCTGCCAGCCAAGTGTAAGTCCCCACTCCTGGCCTATGTGTAGAGAGGCCCAGGGGTAATGCACGGTGGAGGGCAGGCAGCCAGTAGAAGGCGCATCTCGGGACCTCCATTAAGGGTTGGGGTGGATGAGCTCAGGCTCCATGTGCACGCAGGGGTGGGCCCTCGTCCCTCTGGCACTCTCCAGCGCAGAACCGCACAGGGACAGAGACGGCGGTGCTGACTCGGTGGCCTCCACAGATGTCATCCACACCGTGGGACCCATCGCCCATGGAGAGCCCAGCGCCAGCCAAGCTGCCGAGCTCCGCAGCTGCTACTTGAACAGCCTTGATCTGCTGCTGGAGAATCGTCTCCGCTCCGTGGTGAGGGTGGCTAGAGAGGCAGGGCAGCGCTGTGGAGGGGTGGGCTAGAGGCAGGGTGCAGAGTGACAAATGTCCCTCCTCTACCCCTCGTAGGCTTTCCCCTGCATCTCCACCGGCGTGTTTGGTGAGTGGGGCCTGGGAGAAGCCGGGGTCGCGGGCGGGGCAGGAGGAGCAAAGCTCACTGGTCCTGTCCCCATCCCCCCCAGGCTACCCCAATGAGGCAGCTACCGACGTGGTGCTGACCACCCTGCGTGAGTGGTTGGAGCAGCACAAGGACAAGGTGGGGC